>JAWQFJ010002192.1:0-118133 GCA_034096865.1 Theodoxus fluviatilis | reverse complement strand
TGCAGTCTAGACATTGCATAGGGTCTGTTCCATGTTACTACAGTCACACTACACAAGCATGACACTTGCAGTCTAGACATTGCATAGGGTCTGTTCCATGTTACTACAGTCACACTACACAAGCATGACACTTGCAGTCTAGACATTGCATAGGGTCTGTTCCATGTTACTACAGTCACACTACACAAGCATGACACTTGCAGTCTAGACATTGCATAGGGTCTGTTCCATGTTACTACAGTCACACTACACAAGCATGACACTTGCAGTCTAGACATTGCATGAGGCCTGTCCCATGTTACAACAGTCACACTACATGTATGCATGACACTTGCAGTCGAAACATTGTATGGGGTCTGTCCCATGTTACTACAGTCACACTACACATACATGACACTTGCAGTCTAGACATTGCATAGGGTCTGTTCCATGTTACTACAGTCACACTACACAAGCATGACACTTGCAGTCTAGATATTGCATGAGGCCTGTCCCATGTTACAACAGTCACACAGCACAAGCATGACACTTGCAGTCTAGACATTGCATAGGGTCTATTCCATGTTACTACAGTCACACTACACATTCATGACACTTGCAGTCTAGACATTGCATGGGGTCTGTCCCATGTTACTACAGTCACACTACATGTATGCATGACACTTGCAGTCGAAACATTGTATGGGGTCTGTCCCATGTTACTACAGTCACTCTACACATACATACCACTTGCAGTCTAGACATTGCATGGAGCCGTTTCCATGTTACTACAGTTACACTACACATGCATGACACTTGCAGTTTAGACATTGCATGGAGCCTGTTCCATGTTACTACAGTCACACTAGACATGCATGACACTTGCAGACTAGACTTTGCATGGAGCCTGTTCCATGTTACTACAGTCACACTACACATACATGACATTTGCAGTCTAAACATTGTATGGGGTCTGTCCCATGCTTGACAATTGCAGCCTAGATATTGCATGGGGCCTGTCCTATGTTACAATAGTCACACTACATGTACATGGCAGGGTAGCTTGAGAGACATGGATAGCTTGTTCAGATTTTGATGCATCCAGAAACTCTTCAGTGATCAGCTCTTTTGTTGACTTCACACTCGTAACATAGTTTCACCACCACCCTCTCTGTCTGTCTGTCTGTCTGTCTGTCTGTCTGTCTGTCTGTCTGTCTGTCTGTCTATCCTTTTGTCTGTCCTTTTTCTGTCTGTCCTTTTGTCTGTCTGTCTGTCTGTCTGTCTGTCTGTCTGTCTGTCTTTCAGTCTGTCTGTCTGTCCTTTTGTCTGTCTGTCTGTCTCAGCCCCTCCTCCCTTTCCCTCAACATCCCCCAACCCTCCTTTTCCCACAAACCGCCCTTTCCCCCTTCTTCTCCCTAACCCCTCCCATACTCAGCAGGGATGAAACTTTATGAGCAATCACGAAGAAAAAAACAAGCGATCATGCACAATCATAACATTGTACATGTATATGGTGGTTTGAAATGTATGGGAGGCTATGTATTTTTATGGCAATCTCAAATGAAAGGATGCTCAATGACTTTTCAATGTTGAGAAAGAGTTCATTACACAGTTTCGCTACCCAGTAAACTGAAATAATTTTTCAATTTTTAATAATGTACAAGAGAAAAACTGAGATTATCATTATTTCATTGTCTCTAGTGTAGTCTAAATAGTTTAGGCCTTTTTAGTCAGTAGCTTGGCCTATCACAGTTTTGTATGTGAGGAGAGCACAGTGAAAGACTGGATCTTTGTTTCACACAAGTTCAAACACACACAACAAAAGGTGGCCCAGATAGTTGCAACTGACCACTGGCTGTCTGGTCTCAGTGCACAGTGTCCATCACAATGACTCACAGCCAGCTAAATCATTTACCAGCTGCCTGTATCTCCTAGAGATAGGGACTGTTACAGGACCAGTACTGTGATTAACTTTAGCTCATAGTTTGTCTAGGGAAACATGATACCATCCTGTAACATTTACCCATCTTCCTTGCTGTTAAGGACGAACTAAAAAAACAGAGAAAAATGAGAACAGACATCCACAATTCAATTGACTTTACTAATGATTAAAAGATAGATAATGGTTGCTAAATAATCATTCAATCCTAACTTAGCCAACCTGCCTATATTAAAACGTTCAACTTATCTGGGAAGAGAGAGTTCGAAACTGCTGAAGGGGTCAGGACCGTTGACCCTGGTGGTTCTCGTTCAATGGTGAGGTGACGACTGGCACCAGGTGTAGGTCTTGAAAGAAGGGGTCAGGACCGTTGACCCTGGCGGTTCTCGTTCAATGGTGAGGTGACTACTGGCACCAGGTGTGGGTCTTGAGAGAAGGGATTGTTGGGACGGCATCATCCTGGGTCATTAAAGGAGGCCAGGGCAACTCGGAAGTGGAGTCCATCAGATTTAGAGGGCAGACGTCAACCGTTCATCTTCCAGTGTGGGCATAACGTTTGTGCCGATTCGACACTGAAAGTCTCCACCAAGAGTTGTGTCTCATAAGGGAAGCTCAGACATTCCGTCCTTGAAGCAGATCACATCATTCTGCGATCGGGAATCGTTTCAATTCCATCCATCCTGTTTTCACTAGCGTTCAACGCTCCAACCTCTTGCCCGAAACCAATCTCGCTCTTCTCTCTCCAAAGAATCATCAGAACTGAATGACATTGTCCAGCACTCAATATAATGCCGTCAAACACTGTATGACGTAATCAGTGTCAAAGTTTTGTCAAGGTCAAATCATTCTCATTTAGTGGCTGTACACCTTCTCACCACAACAAACTATTTCCTAGGCATGGCTGGTTCTCTAATAACTACATTTATTTGAGGCATGGCTGGCTTCTACATTCTTACTTGTGCAGAAAGGACGTACCGTCACAGGGACAAAGGGAGAAAGATGGAAGGATGTAATAGGGAGCTACTGTAAGCATGCTGGTGTAACACCTTTAGTGAGATGTAAATCCATCGACCACTAGGAATGAAAAGTAAATGGCGGCTCAGACTCTCGCTTGCAAAAGTACCTTTAAAGAAGTAATAATACTTCATTCAATACAAAGTCTTACTATGAAAAAAAAAAGAGAATTTTTTTTTTTAATCCCCCAACCCCCACCCACCCCCATTCAACTATGTCAACAATGTCTGGAAATGTATTCTTGGTAAGTAAACTCCATATGCACTTGACCACACTCTCATCAAATTGCATTGAGGTCCTCTGCAAGCATATGGCTTTTTCCATGTGCAGCAGCCATTTGTTTTACCATCTTTGTTGGTCAACAGTGGGAATTTACCACTTTGCATAATAGAAAAGATGTTATTCAACCAGGTGTTTCTTTCATAATGATAACTATATTACAAGTGACTGACAGTGCTGAAAAAACCCCAACTGAATCTTAGAGGTCTATTGAACCTCCATTGGCTCTTCCCAGTGTAGACCTAATGCATGACTTGCTGCATACAGCCTGAACTGACTGAAGCAGGGCAACAGATGCTTTTACTTCTGTATATATTGACTAGCTTTCGGATTTATCAGACATCTATTGCACAGGTGTTCTCAGTTCACAGATTGGTTGCCTGTTCAGCCAAGCACACCTCTGATAAGAGGAGTGGACTATGGATGTGACTAAATAGAAGCTTGGATGGGGGATGCAAAACTGCCTTACATTTTCCTATAATGACCATTGTCTGATTGCCAAATTCCAGTAAAAAGGTGAATTTTAGACAAGAGTGTTGCCTCAGTGCCTTCTGCAGGATTTTAATGGTGGTTTCATAACAATCCATGCATAGGTCACCACTCATATGTGTTGAGCAATGAACAAAGAAATTGTCTCATGAGTACAATTAATAATAAGTTAATAATACAAATTAATAATCAATATAATTACATAAAAATAATATCATTCTATGAGAATACAATAACTCTGTAATCATGAAATGATTATAGATATGGTCCAAATAGAGGAAGAAATAACCATGAATGAGACTACACTAAAGTCAGATAAAAAAATTACCTTTGTCCTTTTCTTAACCCACTTAAGAGTTCACATTGGCTTGCTATCCAAACCCTTTCTGACCATGGAAAGCACACAAATGCATGCATGCACACACACACACACACACACACACACACACACACACTCATGCACACACACATATGCACACACACACACACACACACACACACACACACATACACCCACACACATACACACAAACACACACACGCACACACAGACAAGGGATGATCATAAGGCATTCACACTGGCCAAGAAGCTGTACCAGCCATGCCAAGCATGACCATATAGCAGTCCAAAGAGGACTCTGCTAGAGCTGTGATTTTGAATTGATATTTTAAAGCAGAAGAAGAAAGCCAGATGGAGATTGCCAAGAGAACTGGTGCACCAAATAAAGCAGCACCACATGTCATCAGGAAGTACAGAGCTCACGGTACTACTGCTAATCACAAAGGAAGAGGCAGGAAAAGCCTAAGCCCTATTAGTACTAGAGATGATTCTGAACTCAAGAGAGCATCTCTTTCAATAGAAAAGCCACTTCCCTACAGCTGCAACGACAGTGGACTCTGGAGACTGGCATTAAGTGTTCCTCTAAAACCGAGGAACATGTTGCAGGAGGGCAGTCTTCAAGCTGTAAAGCTAGGACGAATTTTGTGAATGAAGGCCAGGGGAAACAGAATTCAGAAGGCCTATGATAACAAGACTGAAATATTGAAAACTCATTAAAAGTCATACCTACTGGTGAGTCCAACTTCAGTTGTTTCCAACATTGGGTCAAAGCATGGTGTGTAAAGGCCTGGAGAAGCCCATAAGCCTGGATGATTGGCTCCTACAGTGATATATGGAGGTGGATCCAGTTTGGTTTGATGAAAAATGTGAGCTTCTGGGGTCAGTATCCTGAAGTTGTGTGAAGGCTGCAGGAATAATTTTGTATGCAGATATGTTTTGGAACAAATCAAGTTTCCTTCTGCACAGCAACAGCTTCCCCTGGACCTGGAGTGGATATTCCAGTAGAATAGTGTGCCATGTCAAATGCAAGGGTATTTACCAATGGTAAAATGCCCATCATGTCAATGTCTTGCCATGGCCATCCAAGTCACCTGACATGAGCCCCCAAGAAAATCTGTGGGACACTTTTGGCAAAGTTGTTCCAGAGGAAAAGCACACCAATAAAAACAAGCTGGTAGGTGTCCTGATGCAGAGGTGGACTGAAATAGCTACTGAACACTGCACAAGCTTGCATCTAGCATGCCAATTGCATACGAAAGCTTTGCTCATTGGCAAACATGGTCATCTAAAGACTGAATAGATAAAGCCTTAAAGGACACTCCATTGCACAATTTAACTCATCTCATCTGAATGATTGCCCAGCATTTCTGATCAACTTCCCAAAGTGGCTGGGTCATTTAGTGCAACATCATCATTAGGCCAAAGAAAAAAAAAGTTGTGGTTATGGTAACCTGACTAGCCTTTTTTTCTGCCAACCTTAAACATTTTTTTTCATGCAAAAAAGAAAAAGATATAAAAAGTTAAGAAATCAATGGTAATCAATTAATTGTGTGCTGTTCCATTTACTCTGCCTTATGAGCACTCAGGGAATCTACTATTTAAGTATGAAAAGAACAGTTTTTCAGTGAACGAGAAATTGTGATTTATGTTTGATCTGGCCTCTTCTGAAAAAAAAAATTACCATAACCACAACTATTTTTTCTATTGACCTAAAATGATCAACTAACTGTAAAAATGTAAAAATAGATGCAAATAAACTCAAATAGTTCGTTACGTTATATTTTTAACAGTAATGCATTCCTGTCATGCAAAATGTGAGGACATTCATTATACAGACAACGGATTTGATCCATGGTATTACATTCCTTGGTCAACCCCAGCTGAGCTCTCGGACCAGACCTCAGTAGGGGCACACATTCTGGGTGAGATATCCAGTCTTCAATACTGACATTTTGGTCTGGCAGTCTCCAGTATGTGGCCGAGTTGCCCATGGGTACAAACGACAGTGGTACAGTGGAACCCCTTTTTCTGAGATTTTGTGAAGTTGTAAAATAGGGGTTCCACTGTATCACTATACAGAAGTCATTATGAAATGTCACAACAGAAAATTGCAGTGTCCTTTGCTTCATTTCATTTTCTACCAAGATGTCCACATCTGCTTGGTATCTGATCAACAGCAGAGGGCAAATTTGATCATTACAAAAACTTTCACTCAGATGCAATAAAACCCTTAACACTGATGACTTGTTTTCCACATTGCCTCCATGGACCCCGTCCTTGTCAACAAAGTTACACAGCTCAGTCTAGGTCTTCCTTCATTCATGTAGAATTCTGGTTTTATTGTGCTTCATCCGGAACACGGAGTATATACATTATGATGAAGAATTGATGAAGATGAGAATTATGGGTGCTTTTGTACACATTTATAATCAAATGATAATGTGCATGAAACTTGAGCCAACACAGAGACAAGTAAACTGAGGGGACAATGATTTCTCTGTACTCATAGTTACAAGTGTAGCCTGTGCTACCTATAAACGTACACCAAACCCAATATGTCTATCAAATGATGATGGTATACTATGTCCAAAATTCAGGCAGTTACAGGCAGAGGGGTAAAGGCAGTCAGACTGGAGCAGATGCAGGGTGAGGGAAGTGGGGGTGGGGAGAAAGTACTGGGAACACAGTGGGAGCAAATGGAGTGAGTAACAAAGACATGGTATATCTGAAGTGGCAGAGTGCTCGTGGGGTTGGGGGGGGGGGGGGGGGGGGGGGGGGGGGGGGTTGGGAGGTGGGGGGGGGGGGGGAGAGGTTGATTCTGTTCACTATTCATGTATATGTGCTAATTGTGTATGTTTTTTCTATATGGGCAAGTGTCAACAAATGTATGCCTTTCTGCCTGTGAATGTATCAATGGTACATGATGCACATCTGAGCAAGTGTTAGTATGTGATCATAATCTCTCTCTCTCTCTCTCTCTCTCTCTCTCTCTCTCTCTCTCTCTCTCTGAGTCTCTCTCTCTCTTTCTCTCTCTCTCACACACACACACACACACACACACACACACACACACACACACACACACACACACACAACACACACCACACACACACACACACACACACACAACACACCACACACACACACACACACCACACACACACACAACACACCACACACACACACACACACACACCACACACACACACACACACACAACACACCACACACACACACACACACACACCACACACACACACACACACACCACACACCACACACACACACACACACACACACACACACACACACACACACACACACACACACACACACACACACACACACACACTTCGTTTTTTTAATTGTCCTTCTTTGTGTTTCTCATTGTCAATGTTAAGTTATGTACACTGTGTTAGAATTCCTCACATTCATGTCAAGTGCACCAAGAGCTGTGCAGAATATGTGCACATTGTGAAATGAACTTACTCCTCCTCCTTGTCCTCCTCCTCCTCCTTTTACCTTCTTCTTCTTCTTCTTCTTCTTCTTCTTCTTCTTCTTCTTCTTCTTCTTCTTCTTCTTCTTCTTCTTAGTTTGTCCCAATACCTGTAGACTGCAGCACAATATCCCACACTCTTTGGGGCTAAGACAACATTTCCTAAGCTGTCAGGAACTGAAGGCCATGAACACAATTATGATAGAACATGATGGATTGCAGGTGTCTAGTCCTGCACTGGTCTGGTTTCACACCATTTTCAGGCTGACATTAGTAACCTATCTAATGCACATATATAGCAACCACCAACTTCATTAGTAAAAGTTATTTACAGAACCAAAGCTTGTTCTGTCAGCCCTAGATCTCCTCACAGCATACATTTTGTTAATAGTGTCCATTCCCTTCACATGATCAGTTGGCCACAAGAGAAGACCAAAAGCACATGCTTCAATGACATGTATTCAGATGTATTCCATGTGGAACCCTGCAAACCTGAGGGACATGCTGCAGGACTACAAAAACAGGGCAAAGTTTCACACTGTGACATTCTGGGTCTCAAACTGCTTCACACTTTACCCCCCAATCATTGGTCTGCATGGTCAATTTTTCATTCGCACCTGACAACAAACCAAATGACAGACAAATAGGACACACACAGTGAGGTAGGGGCACCATGTCCACTCCACAGGGAGTATTCCTACCCAGTGAGGCTCTTGGCAGCAGACTGGGGCAAATGGCACTACAGGGCAGCTGTAAGTGTAACTGCCCTTACACTAGTTACATGTACCTACTTTCACTCCTGGGAGGTAATTCAAATAAAGTGCTCTGTTCAAGAATGCAAGCCAAAGAGCCATGAAGCTTCAAACATCCTGTTAGCCACAAGTGACAGCAGGCAATTGCTGTAATCACTGGACAACAGCCCTGACAAACAAGAATTAACCTACTGCTTCCACAGGATACTCTAAGGTCCTGCCTGCAAGACTCTGTAGGGTGGGGATGGGAACAGGCCAACCTGATCTTTCTGTGTGATTTGTAACAGGTGAATATTGAGGGAAACCAAGGCTTGACCTGCACATATTCTAATTTGAGTTGGTCATGATCAATGGCCTTACATAGCTACAGGTCATAGAATTCCACCCATCCATCCACCAATCTGTTCATCCATCCAACAATCTGTTCATCCATCCATCAATCTGTTCATCCATCCATCAATCTGTTCATCCATCCATCTGTTCATGATCCATTCATCCATCCATTCATCCTTCCATCCATCCATCCATCCATCCATCCATCTCACACCTCAAGTGAGCACTTTGTCCACTCTCATACACTTAAACATGGTAACTATCAACAATTAAATGGATCAAGAACAATGAATACATGTAGTAAATATGTTTTAGTGGTAAGTGGTAAGTTCTCTTGCAGTTTACCACTAAAACATATTCACTATTCATTGTTCTTGATCCATTTTTTGTGCACTTCAGATCATGCATGGGCAACAAGCCATCCATAAAATTAAAAAACATTTTCTTTCAGCCAACATATGCTGTTGTTTGTGCTCTTTATAAGCTATCCTAAATACATTATCCAACAGAAGTAAACTGGCCTTTTTTTCTCCAGTAGAAATGCCCATTTAAATCATACACTCATATGTTTTACAGTGCTAAGTCATTAAGACAATCCCCCCCCCCCCCCCCCCCCCCCCCCCCCCAAAGCCAAACACGAAAGTAAATCCTGTAATTTTGACACAGACATGCCTCTACAGCAGTACACTGTACAGGCAGGCTGCACATTCTGTCTACTGTAGTGTGAAGACATAATTGCTGCTCTTAATAAACTTTCAGTGCGGCATGGTTTTATGTGGTGATGGTGGTGGCGTGTGTATGAGCGTGTGCATGCATGTGAGCGTTTCTGTATGTGTATTTCTGTGTGTGTGTGTGTGTGTGTGTGTGTGTGTGTACGCGCGCGCGCTCGTGCGTGTGTGTGTGTGTGCGTGACCGTGTGCATGCGTGCGTGTCTATGTATGCTCGCGCGTGCATAACTTCCACAGACAAGCCCCAGGCACTAGCACTTATTCTAAATCAACTTTAACCCTATCCAAATTATAACGTACTTTTTAAATATAGGGCCTGCTTGAAAGTTGTACACTCCATTTGCTCTGAGTTGGGCAACAAAAGTAGCGGAAGAAAAGCAAGACCCCCTTTAGTTTACTGTTGTGGTTGGAGTTTCGAACTATTTCCAATAAGTATGTAAATTGGCATTACTGACGAACTAATAAAATCATAATCGTCTTAAAAAATTTGTGAGTCAATTTTTTGCACCCGAGAAGTTTTTAATGTGCAGGAAAAGCCTAAATTGGTCATATTAAGCTCAAGGCTACTACGTTGTATTCTTTGTCGCATGTTCAAATTTTTGTTAGAGTCGACGGTGGATAAAGTTGTTCGTACAGCTACGAAAATAAATCTCCTATATCATACTAAACGCTCGCCCGAGAAGCCATATTCAAACTGAGTCATCTCTCCGGCGATACACGAAAAAACACACAATTTGGTACGTTCATTTCGTGATATTTTATCCATCTCCTTCAAAAACTTTTCTCAAAGGATGCTTGATTTTTTATAAAGTTATGACAAAGTAACTTCCAAAAGTTAAACCAACTCTGAGATACTTCCGGTTTATCTCTTACGCATGCGCGAAACTTTGTGTGTTATCGCCATTACACCGACAAAGTGGGTTGATTTCTGTTAATTTCAGCGCATCACTTTGCATTTTTTGGCTGTAACAACGCTAGTGTTTGTTTTTCAGATCATGGCAGAAGAAAGCGATCCTCGCACTTTGTAAGTATACGCTTTACTTTCATCTGTAGAGACTCCCGAATCGCGATGCACTCAATAGTCTTTCACTTGTGTTGATAATTCGTTGAATTACGTTGTCCGCATATTTCTTGCTTTCAGGTTATTTTTACAATGTATATATCTTCAGGTACGTCGGAAACCTCGATAATGCAGTGACAGAGTCTCTCATCATGGCCTTGTTCCAAACGATGGGCCAGTGCAAAAGCTGCAAAATCATCCGCGAGGTAAGTTACATTTTCGTTTCAACCATTGACTCCGTGCAATTGCGAAAGTGTCGTGTTGTCAAACCTTGACTGTGAAAATAACACTTTTCACGTCAGCCATCCTCTACATCGAACACCCGATTCGACATATTTGTTTGTTCGAAATCACGATGGGTAGATGGAATCAACTGTCATCTAAATTTTCTTCTTCAATGAAGAACGGAAATTCGAGGGAGATTTTCTCCACGTGACAGTGATTCTATGAGTCTACTTTCTAGTATTCTAATTGCTAGACTGAAGCCATCTTTGATAAATTTCTTTCGAACCACATATATATCTGTCCGTGCGATACCTGAAATATATGTATAATCATACCAAAAGCTGGTTTAACATTCAATCTTCCATATGTTGTGATGACTACAATACTTCCTCATAACTGCCGAGGGAAGTAAACAGTAGGTCTGAATTGGGGGAAAAATTATTCCAAGTCGAGTTGTATTTCGGTGGATCTAAGTTATGTTTTGTTTTGTTATTCTTGCATGCAGTTTCTGGTGTATTACAAGGAAAGAAGGGTTTAAACTAAAAGAAGAAACAGCAATCACCATCTGTATCATGGTCCTACCTACCAGAAAATGCTGTTATCAGCATGGTGTTATATGTCTTTAAATACTTGGATTTATATATTGTTTCATTTACAAGGATCTGCAAACAAGTCTTTAGAATGCTTTGGAAGATTTCATGAGTATGACTGAAGTAATTTTGGAGTTGCTTAATATTTGCTGTGCTTTGACTTGCCAGTACAATGTCTTGCAGCTTAGTTTGTGTGGATATAATCTTATTAGTCTCCCACCTTTGTCAGGCTGTTATTTAAACATTTTCTCTGTTGTTGCTCTTTCACAGGCTGCACGGTTGCTGTGTTTGAATGATACATTAGGACTGAAAAGGATTTTACAATGTCATATGTTATGGGTCATTAGTGCTGTTTTTATCAGTTGTGTATTATCATCATTGAATTTTTCATTCTCTTCTCTCTCTCTCTCTCTGTCTCTCTCTCTCTCTCTCTCTCTCTCTCTCTCTCTCTCTCTCTCTCTCTCTCTCTCTCTCTGTCTCTCTCTCTCTCTCTCTCTCTCTCTCTCTCTCTCTCTCTCTCTCTCTCTCTGTGTCTCTCTCTCTCTCTCTCTCTCTCTCTCTCTCTCTCTCTCTCTCTCTCTCTCTCTCTCTCTCTCTCTCTCTCTCTCTCTCTCTCTCTCTCTCTCTCTCTCTCTCTCTCTCTCTCTCTCTCTCTCTCTCTCTCTCTCTCTCTCTCTCTCTCTCTCTCTCTCTCTCTCTCTCTCTCTCTCTCTCTCTCTCTCTCTCTCTCTCTCTCTCTCTCTCTCTCTCTCTCTCTCTCTCTCTCACACACACACACACACTTACAGACACATGATTTTTGTGGTGGGATGGGGTTCCAGTTATAGTGGCTGGGGAGCAGTCCTGTTTCATGCATGTGTGTGTATGTGTGTGTGTGTGTGTGCGCATGTGTGTGTGTGCATGTAGATGCAGATATTTAGATATTTGTGTGTGTGTGTGTGTGTGTGCACTTTTAAGATGGTTCATTCACTGTTTAGTTATCAGCACTTGATGGTTTATATATCATTAAAACCTTGGCATTTTGATTCTGCTGGCTAGAAAACTTCCAACCTGTTCATGTATATTTCTGTTCAGTCTCAGGATTATACCTTGTTTTGTCCTTAAATTTGCATCCTCTGGCTTTGAATAGATCATGGGCTGCCATGAATATTATGCAATTACTACTGATAACTGAATGGTTCATGTAGAAGTGGTCTGCACTTGCATTTGTTGCATGTTGAGATCTAGTTGATTGTCAAATTCACCAGTATATCCTGTTTGCAAGAAGCATTGACATACCAAAATGAATACACAGGCACACACACACACACACACACACACACACACACACACACACACGCACACACACACACAAACACTCCCATCTCCAAGCAATTATAATCTCTGCTTTTTATTTTTATTGTTATTTACTTTTGCATCATTTGTTGTAATCTCAGTGCAGAGGTTGTTACTTATGATTACAAGTATATGGAGAGGCTATGTGAAGCAAAGAACATATGCAGATTTCAAATGTGATTCTGGAGTAATGCTCATGTGGGGAGGAGAAGAGATGCACTTGAGGCAGTCTCCTCCTAGCTAAGACCTGAGCACAACAGCTGTCCCCTTGGACATGGTTGGCACTTGTCTCTGCCTGAGGCTTGGCACACCTGGTCTCCTTGAGCCAGGGTTGTATATGCCAAGCCACATGTGCATCACTAGATCACTGGTGTGCACTTTGTCACACAAATGCATCGATTTGCTGCATAGCATGCCTTCCATTGCATTGTACAAGAGAAGTCTGACTCGAGGATTTTAGAAGCTTGAGTGCATGTGCAGCTCTGCATACAAGACATTTAACTTGTTTTTGATGTGAATAAACCAAGAATTTGAAGAAGCAAATACTGTTGTATCATGTATGACATTTTTTTAGGAAGGTAATTTGTCTAATTTTGAGCAGACGTGAAGGGAACACCTATAGTAGGTACCTGCAGTCAAAAATTTATTTCAGGTATATGCTATTTATTCGTGCAGTTTTGCAAAAAGACTGGTAATACAAAATAAACATAAAAAGAGCAAGATGATATCTCTTTTGGTTGCTGAGATATACCACTTTAATCATGCTATTCTGTCAACGAGCCGGAAACAACCATTCCCCCCCCCAATTATTTACCACCTCCAAAATTTGCCATGAAAGGACCTCAAAAAATAAATAGCAATATTTACTAACCTTTTGCTGGTGGAAATTCACTGTGCCTAAAGCAACGCTTTGTGAGTAAAGTTGCTGGATATACAACAGGCCAAACTAGGGGCAAAAGAGTATTTCCAAATGTAGGTATATGCTCCAAATGGCATATTTGAAGGGCTCCTGTGCAGAATAAAATGAGCAGACAAGTCCCAAAATGAAATTTTGAACCGACTATTTACTAGACTTGACTTACTTGACTTGATTCCTTGAGGAACATAGGGCCCAACAACACTCCTCCAACGCACATGGTTCTGGCAGGTCCTCTTCAGCTCCGCCCATGTCATTCTGGTGGCCTTTACTTCAGCGTCGACACTCCTACGCCAAGTCTTTTTTGGTCGACCCACTTTGCGCTTTCCTTGTGGGTTCCAGTCCACAGCCTGCCTGGTGATGTTAGATGCAGGCTTTCGTAGGGTGTGGCCGATCCATCCCCATTTTCGTTTCCTGATCTCCTGGTCGATTGGGGCTTGTTTTGTCCTGTCCCACAGATTTTCATTGGAGACAGTCTCTGGCCATCTGATGTTGAGGATATTTCTCAGGCATCTGTTGACAAATGTCTGGAGCTTGTGGGTGTTGGTCTTTGTTACCCGCCATGTTTCTGAGCCATATAGCAGGACAGACTTCACATTGGTGTTAAACATTTGGATCTTGTTGTGGAGTGAGAGGGCTGTTGATCTCCAGATTGGGCGCAAGGTGTTGAAGGTGTATCTTGCTTTGTTGATTCGGCACTTGATGTCTTCATCTGTCCCCCCATCTTTGCTGACTACACTGCCCAGGTAAACAAACTTGTCTGTTTCCTTGATCTTGTCTATTTGATGTAGTCGCACTGAGTCTTGATGTTTGTTGTTTATCCTCATTACTTCTGTCTTTCCGGTGTTGATTTGGAGTCCAGTCTTCTCGGCTTCTTCTGCGACGCGGCATAGCTTCACTTGTGCATCTTGGTGCCTGTGGGAGAGATGGCTGATGTCCTCAGCGAAGTCAAGGTCCTCCAGCTGCTGCGTGAGGGTCCACTGGATACCTGTCCTCTGGCCTGCTGTAGACTGTCGAATGATCCAGTCAACCACAATCAGGAAGATTGTCGGCGAGAGGAAACAGCCTTGACGGACGCCGGTTTGTACTGAGAAGGGCTCCGTCAGCTTCCTGTCATGGACGACTTGGCAGGTGGCGTCCTCGTTAAGTTGTTGGATGATGGTAACAAACTTTGGTGGGAAGCCTTAGTGATGCATCAGTCTCCAGATGACGTCTCTGTCGACACTGTCAAACGCCTTCTGAAAGTCCACGAAGACTGTGTACAGGGGGGTCTGCCACTCCAGCGACTGCGCGATGATAATCCACAGTGTGGCAATCTGGTCTGTGCATGATCTATCTTGACGGAAGCCTGCCTGTTCATCCCGTAGTTTCTTGTCAAGAGCGGTCTTCACTCTCTCCAGGATGATTCTTGTTAATACTGTCCTGGGGATGGACAGCAGCATGATTCCCCTCCAGTTGTTGCAGGATGACAGGTCTCCTTTCTTTGGCAGCTTTACAAGGTTGCCTTTCTTCCAGTCTTCTGGCACTCTCTCCTGTTCTAGATCTTGTGTAAAAGGGAGTGTAGCATCTCAGTTGAGGTCTGGATGTCTGCCTTCAGCGCTTCGGGTGGTATACCATCGGGACCTGCCGCCTTGCCTGACTTGAGGGACTTGATGGCTTTGGTTATCTCTGCCTTGGTTGGAGGGTTGGTGTTGATGTCCAGGAGCTCAGTTGGTGGTGGGATGTCTGGTGGGGCTGGTCTGTTGAGTGTTTCCTTGAACTTGAAGTGCTCAGCCCATCTTGCTCTCTGGTCCTCCATACTGGAAATGATGTTTCTTGTCTTTGACAGGGCAGCTGTGGTTTCTGGTCTTTCCTGAGAGTGTTCTGGTGATCTCATACACCCTCTTCATATTTCTCTGGCCCGCTGCAGTTTCTGCCTCCTCAGTCAGTTCTTCTATGAAGCCTCTCTTGTCTTTTCTTGCACTTCTCTTCACTTGGCAGTTTAACTCCCAGTAACGAGCTTGAAGTTCTTGCTTCTCCTCTTGGTCTTGTGTTTGGCTGATCTGGTGGCAGGTTTCACGATAACTGAGCTCTTGGATGTGTGTAAACTTTGTGTTCAAATTACTTGTTTACTGTGTTGATTTTCATTATTTTTTCTGTTGTGCACGCATCAGAGTAATAATTGAAATAAAAAATTGAAAATGAAAAAAAAAAAGTTTGAGCATGTGCTTGCGAGAGCGTTTTTTAAAAAGCGATCGTGTGGATCTTGACAGACGGCATTTACTTTCTGTGTCATGACCACATTTCGAAGTTTGAGTGCAGACACGAAAACAACACCCAAATTTAATAACAACTGTGTTATTCAATCCAGCTATCATCAATTTAAGTCTCTGAATCAACAAAATAAAAAATAAAAATGAATTAGAACGTTAAAAGCCCCAATGGNNNAAGACACACAAGCACCCCAACCACAACAAGGTTGCACTCTCTGGGGTGATTTACAGTTCAGTATTTTTTTCAAACTGCACATTTTATTCAAATAAAACCGTAAATGTCCCAAACTTTGAAAAAAACTTCAAATTGTCACATGGAAAAACTCAGTTTCAAGGAGGTGGCATATTTGAAACTCTAGTAATATCTTGTAAACAAATGAAGATACACTCAAGAAATTTTGTGTGCTGGTTTGTTACACTACATATTACTCAACCATATAGCCACTAACATACACAGGTTGCTCTTTTAAATTAAGAATGTTAAAAAGTATACACAAGACCGTTGAAAATTGGGGATTACAAACGTCAAAGAGTAATTTTCTTTCGAAAGTAGTTAGTACAGCCTAAAGAGTTCATGTGAACCAGTACTTTTTACTAATGCACACATTTACTTAAATAAGCTTGAAAAGTTCAGGACAGAACCTATGTATTTAACACTTTGTTCACTCTGCACCAGGTGGCACACAATGCCTTGATGCACTATTTCCAAACTGTCCTCTCACTGACCACCACCTTGACCTCACACCAGGCCCTTCACCCTGCTTCCATTGTCTGTCTGGAACTTTCATCTCAATGTATTCTGTGAGATAGTCTTATTACGTACTTGTCGAGCTATCAGTATTCTACATAATATCAAAAAAGCAGTTCGATCATCAAGCTCTCCCACTTCCACAAAGCAGTTATTGCACATGCTTCTATTCTACTACTGGAAAAAACAACATCAATTCCTGCCTTTGCCATGCAAACTTTGATTTATCCTGCCACAAAATGCCTTAAAAGATATCAATATTCTAAGTCATCAAGCAAGTTACCAAGGAAACTCTATTCTGTCAAAAAATTATTCAGATTCTGTGGTTGATTGCGCAGCAGTCTTCGAATGCCATGGTTGACTAGACTGCGCTTGTGCACATATGTATCTAATCCACGATCAACATGGCTGTCTGCTTTGATTGGCTTGCGTGATGTTCGCATGACAAAGTATCGTATTTGTATTTACTGCAGTCAGCATAAAATTCTCTTTCAAATGCATGCATAGATGCTTGTGTATATGATACTGGTTGTCTGTAAATATTTTAATTCTGATGTCGATCGCGCAGTAAATGATCTGCTGATATCACATGGCCCATGTGTTTATCAAGAGATTGTTGCCTGTCAATGTGTAAACCCAGGTATCTTACACGAAGGTGCGATAGTGGATATTTTCCCAATCGTCTGCAAACATTGATTCTGATGGCTATCATGCGCAACTTCACTTGCTATAATAAACAAAAGAGGCTTCGATTTCAGTGGGGTACCCTACTTTGATTAGCTGGCAGAAATTTTGCATGACATTTATGACATTAGTTTTGTATCCAGTGTGACGGTTCGTCATTTTTGCACTACTAAAAATGTAGAATCCAGCCATGCCTCAAATACATGTAGTCATTAGAGAACCAGCCATGCCTATGTGATGAGAATGATGGACCTTGAGTTTTGACATTGACTACTTCTTTTTCTTGTCGATTGGGGACACTGACTACGTCATATAGTTTTGACGGCATCATATTGAGTGCTGGACAACGTGATATGGAGTTTCTGATAGTTCCTTGGAGAGAGAAAGTGGAGGTTGGTTTTCGGGGAGAGATTTGAGTGTGGAACGCAAGAGAGGACAGGAAGAAAGGAATTGATGATTCCGGATCTCAGAGTGATGTGATCTGTGCCAATGAAAGAGTGTCTGAGCTTCCCTTCTCAGATACAGCTCTTGGGGGAGACTGAATGTCGAATCGGCTCAAACGTTGTGCCCACACAGAAGGAGGAATGGTTGGCATCTGTACTCCAGAATTGATGGACTCTGGTTCCGATTCCCCCTGACCTCATTTAATGACCACAGGATGATGATGATAATGTCACAGCCCTCCCTTCACTCAAGATCCACACCTGGGGCAAGTCGACCCATCAACCTTTAAACATCAACCGTTAAACAACAAACACCAGAGTCAACGGTCCTGGCCCCTTCTCTCAAGAACCACACCTTGTGAAAGTTGTCACATCAACTGTTAAACAACAACCGCCAGAGTCAACGGTCCTGACCCCTTTAGCAGTTTTGAACTCTCTCTTCTCACAGATAAGTTAAACGTTTTAAATATAGGCTGGCCGGCTAAATAAGATGAATTGATTATTAAGAAATCCGTACCCCATTTTTATTCAGTAGTAAACTCAGTTGAATTTCGAAATGTTGTCCTCATTTGTCTCTGTTGTCTAGTTCGTCCATAACAACAGGGGAGATAGGTTTTGTTACAAAAGAGTATCATGTTTCCCTAGACCAACTATGAGCTAAATATAATAAGAGGACCACAGTCTTGTATCACCATCATATTCAGCAGACATTTCTTTTTCTGAATAGTATAGGTTCCGCTATGTTTTATTTTATCGATTAACTGTAGAAAACGAGAGAAAGCGAGCTTAATTTTCAGCACAGTTTAAATAGATTCTTTCAGTGCATATTAGTTGACAGTACCAAGTTTGAGGTTTAGAAAACGAGACCACTAACTTTCTCCCTCTAGTCTGAGTTATTTTTGGAATAATAAAAGTGAACGGAGAGCAGAGAGGGAATTTTCCCTTGCGCAGTCAAAGCCCCCATGCTCACACGACGTTCGAAAATGGTGAGTAGCTGGTGACCGCTTCCCGCGTCAGCGCTTCCCGGTAGTGCCCTCTATCGTTCCTCCTTCCATGAATGCATAATTAGCAGAAAAGAAAGATGAGGCACGAATCTTTGATTTCCACTAAGATTTTCTGACAAACGTGACATTTGCACACCACAAAAATCACATGCAAAAACAATGTATTTTTGGCCTCGCAAAGAGTTTCCCTCATAAACACACGTAGGCTGCCGCTACCTACTTATAGTTTAGTTGTTGTTTTTTTTGTTTGTTTTTGCGTGTGTTTTTTTCAGTACATGTTAACCCTCTGTGCGCCGTCGGCGTTTATAACCGCCGAAGTAGTTGCCTCCCTTCACAGCCGTCGGCTGTTACAGTCAACAGACTGATAGGCATGATTGAATCTGGTGCCGTTTGCTATGAACCTTGGGATTGTGAGAGCTCTGTATGCATGGAGACTGCGCAGAAGAGCCTCGCTTTCATAATAACAGTCGCTATATTTTTTCACTGCAGGTGCGCGAATTTAGAGCGAATTTTACAGTTACCGATTGAGGTAGACACACTGCTGCGTAATTTTGATTGCGCACGCTGGCCCAGAAATGGCTGACCTCAATTCTGATGAAGAGCGAATCTTTGAAATATTGTTCGATTCTGACTCTGCAGAAGAATTCCATGGCTTCACAGAGGAAGATTTGGTCGAGTTCGCCGCAGACAGTGACTCCGATGACGAAATCGAAGTTGAACCAGCCCAGTCCAAGATTCCATCTGCGTATGACCACTCATGGTTGCCAGAGTGCTAGACCACGCCCTCTCCTCAACATGTGCCCGACGACATATCGGATGCTTTTCATCTCTAATTTAACAATGAAGTCATTGACTTGATGGTCGACGAAATGAATCAATACGCTGGTCAAGTGAGGGCGAAGAAAGGAAGCGATGTGGAAATTTATTCTCGAGTGAATCAGTGGCAGCCTGGCACTCGACCCGAGATGGCTGCATTTCTCGCTGTGCTGCTACTGACAGGACTGACTGGCAGATCTTCCTATGGCCTGCTCTGGACGACCAACCCGATCCTCGAGATGCCTAGATTTAGAAAGATCATGTCCAGGAACAGGTTTTTGGCCATCCTGAGCTTTCTCCACCTCAACAACAACGAGACTGCCAAGCCAAAACAGGATCCAGACCATCATCACCATGACAAGCTCCACAAGGTGAGACCGTTTATCGATCTGCTGATCCCCCTGTGGCAGAGGTTTTTCTCCCCTGGGAAAGAAGTTTCTGTGGATGAGAGTATGGTGGCTTTCAAAGGCCGAACTGAACTTATACAATATATGCCTTCGAAACCCAGCAAGTGGGGGATGAAAGCCTGGGCGCTGGCCGACTCTGCCACTGGGTATCTTGGAACTGGAAGATGTACGTTGGCAAAGAAACTGTCCCACGGGAGCATGGTGTGGGTCATCATGTAGTGTGTTCTCTGACCCAACTACTCTTTGGAAAGGGACACATCGCATATATGGACAATTTCTTTTCCTCCCCTGGCCTCTTCCAAGAACTGGTGCAATGTGGGACAGGAGCCTGTGGGACTTTACGTACAAATCAACGAGGAGTTCCCGACTCCACCAGGCAGGCCAAGACAACTGCTGAACGACCACTCAACACTGATCGAGATGACAAGATCCTGTATATGACCTGGCAGGACAAGAGATCAGTCACTTGATGACAACCGTCCATACCAGCCAGACCTTCATGAAGAAAGTCAGGTCCAAACCCCACCCCAACAAGAAGAGGATTGTGGAGAAGCCTGCTGCCATCGAGGCCTACACATGGGAGGAGTGGACAGGGCAGACCGCCAACTAGCCAACTACCTGATGTCCCACCGGTGTGCCAAATGGTGGAAGAAGCTGTTCTTCTATCTCCTGGAAATGTGCTTCTGCAACGCCCTGGTCATCTGGAAATTCAAGAAAACTGGTGCCAGGGTGAGTGCAGAAAAGTTTCCTCTGCAGATTGCCCATGGCCTCTTTTCTGGCTACCAGGGGTCCACAGGGAGGCATTGAGGAAGAATGACTGCCACTCCCCCTGACAGGCTTGTGAAAAGTGAGCATCACATTGCCATCAATCCCCATCATCTCCCCTCAGGGAGAATATCCCAGCCCAACTGTGTAGTTTGCTCTGACAGGGATGTCAAGCGGCACCAGACTCGGTACATTTGCGAGATGCCAAGTGCCTATGTGCTTTTATCCCTGCTTCAAGAGATACCACACCTTGATGTCCTTCAAGGTGGCCTGCACCCCTAATCTGCACAAAGAGTAGGCCCTACAGTTGCATCATCCACTCAAATAAAGGTTTGAAACTTATCACTTAGTTTTTTTTTAATTTGTGTTGTCTCTGTGTTTTTTTTTAAATATATTGTATTGCATGGACATAAATTTCAGTGGGTCTATCAGAGAGAGCATTCAATTTTCCATCTGTCCTCCAAAAATTTCGCCTCTATAGCAAAGAATAAAATAATTGTATATTTTTAAACAGAAGAGGGGTCTCGGTTTTTGGGCATGTCCAGAAAATAACTGGCTGCAGGGAGTAAAAACCGTGAAAATTTAATGGCGTCCAGAGGGTTAAGTATAAATTTACAATGGAAGTTTGGGGATATGCAAACTTGGTGTACACAGCATTGCCAGTTGGCTAGGGTGTGCTTCAGCTGTTGTGGACTGGGGTGCCACATACCCCTCTGTACCTACTTTACTACTCTACCATACTCTACCATGCAAAACAGACAAAAATGGTAGTGCATAAGATCCTAAGAAGGTTCATGAATTTTCTATTCTCATACTAGGAAATGGAAGTACCATGCTAACTCCTCCTAATACTTGTGCATTCTAAGAGTAGGCAAGCATCCCAGCTCTGCAATACTCAATACTCTGACAAGTCCAGCAGCTTACAGGAGAAGCCTTAACTCATTCAAGGTGCAGAATTTCTAGTGCGTCTGTCCCCTGGAATCGCAGGAAAATGGACCAAGTTTGAAAATTCGTAGTAAAATAAATACTGTAGCTACAAAGCTAAACTTGGTATGGCTAGAAAGGTCTTTCTTTGCCAAAACTAACCAAATGCTGCACTTTGTCAAGCTAAGAAAACACTACACTTGCCATGACAGTAAGTAGAGCCACTATTTTGAAAAAAATAGGTCTTTCACCCAGCTCTCTTTCTCAGAGTGCCCACTGCTTGTTTCTTGGTCTAGAGCTCTAAAAAAAAGTGAACTTCAAACAATGGCACAAAAACACACTGGATAAATTTTGTGATGATTGTGTTTATTAGTCCTGAGTTACAACCAATATGAGCCTACAATGAACTACCGAGCAGCTGATGGCGAGGTCGACCTAGTTTCATCCTCGCTCTCTGATACCTCATCATTAGCGAGAGGAAAATCACTACTATCATCATCATCATGAAAGGGATCATCACAAAAACACACTGGAGAAATTTTGTGATGATTGTGTTTATTAGTCCTGAGTTACAACCAATATGAGCCTACAATGAACTACCGATCAGCTGATGGCGAGGTCGACCAAGTTTCAGCCACATTGACAACTTCGCTCTCATCCTCGCTCTCTGATACCTCATCATTAGCGAGAGGAAAATCACCACTATCATCATTATTATGAAAGAGATCATCTACATCAGTTCCTATCTCTTACAAAGCTTCCTCTTCAGCATCAGAAACCTCCTCTATAGCAATTTCCACTGGCTCACCCACCTCGTGATATACATCCATGCTCCGCCACCATCGCTGTTTACTTCGTGCCTCCTAGTGCATCGCTGATAAAGGTTATGGTCTGGCCCGAAAAGATCTGTGTGTGGATCTAATGCTGGAAAACTATAGTACAGAGACTAATTGAAGACTAGACTAGTTCCCTAAACCATATTTTCCTTGTTGTAAGGGGGCAAAAATATGCTAATGTGGTAGGCTCAATTGAGCCTACGCACCGCGAACGACTATGTTCGGCGTATGAGCCTACGCGCCGCGAATGAGTTAAAAGCTGAGATTAAGATTAAATGTCACCTTAAAGAGAGGGGCTCACTGACTTAGTGACCTCTATCTGACCCCCCAAAGTAAACTCTTGACAAGTAATTGGCAAGAGAAACTTTCTAACCAAAGATTCACATGAGAGGTCCTGCCCTAAATTTCTTATTTGGTTGGATCACAAACACATGCAGCCCCTCCCACCAATATGGTATACTAACACTGGCCAATTGGTCTTCACTAACAGAATAATTCAAGTTTTGGGTGGAGATGGGGAATATAATATGCCCTTACATTCTAACCATCCCACCATCCATCCTCACTAGCAAGTTTTGCTCTGAGAGTCTTTAGTAGTAGTACCTTTGACATTCATTGTCCAGTTTCAAACCACTGGTTCTGAACCAAATTTAAGTACCGTAATTTTTTACTCACATGCGAAGCAAAAGTGAGTCTATGTACTCACCCTTTTCGTCCGTCCGGGCGTCCGGGCGTCTGTAAAAAAAACTTTAACGTTGGATTTTTCTCGGAGACTATTAAGTCTATCAACACCCAATTTGGCATGATGGTGTAGGATGACAAGGTGTACAAAAACATACATAGTGACTTGACCTTGCTTCAAGGTCAAGGTCGCAGAGGCCGTAAATGTTGCCTAAAAAACAGCCATTTTTCACATTTTCCCAATTGTCTCTGAAGTTTTTGAGATTGGATACCTGACCTATATATGGTATATAGGGCAAAGTAATCCCTATCTTTTGATACCAGTTTGATTGACCTTGCTTCAAGGTCAAGGTCACAGGAGGTCTTCAAAGTTGAATTGTATACATATTTTGAAGTGACCTTGACCCTGAACTATGGAAGATAACTTCAAACTTAATAATTATGTGGGGAACATGTTATACTTTCATCATGAGACACATTTGGTCACATATCATCAAGGTCAAGGTCACTTTGACCCTTATGAAATGTGACCAAAATGTGGTAGTGAACCACTAAAAGTGACCATATCTCATGGTAGAAAGTGCCAATAAGCACCATTGTGCTTCCTATGTCTTGAATTAACAGCGTTGTGTTGCATGACCTTGGATGACCTTGACCTTGGGTCAAGGCCACATGTATTTTGGTAGGGAAAATGTGTAAAGCATTTGTTAGTGTATGATGTCATTGCTAGATGTAGTTGTTTGACCTTGACCTTGAAGGTCACCTGAAGGTCAAGGTCAAGCATGTGAGTCCTATGGGCTTTGCCCTTCTTGTTTATTTATTTAAGGAGTGCGCCTTATATTCGGTAGCGTCTTGTAGTCCGAAAATTACGGTACTGATAATTTGCCTATTGAAGAGCTGCCTTGAAAACAGATCTTGATATTGTCTATTTTGGTTTCAGCTCAGAATGGTTTAAATATAATTTTGCATTATGGAATGATTTCTTTCTCATTCTTATCTAATCTGATAATTTGTGTGTGTGTGTGTGTGTGTGTGGGGGGGGGGGGGGGGGGGGGGGGGGGATCCATGTGGTCAGAAAATGTTTCACTGCCTATGGATAGTTGGAATATATGAAAACATGAATGAATGAACAAATGAATGAACTATCATGGCCTATTCATTGAACAGCTGGTTGGAGTAAGTCATTTCAACTTTCCTATTCATATTCATCTCTTTTGAAACACATAGGGAGACACAGAAGGTTAATTATAGTTGGATCACACAGAGTATTAAACAAGTAGCAAATAGGCAGCCATCAATCACACTCTTCGTACGCTGAGACAAATAATTATATCTCTCACCTTCTACACTTCCATTCAGTATGACATGGTGATAAATACATTGCACACATTTACAGACCTGCCTACTCTCCCGAAAAAATCGGGAGACTCCCGATTTAGGCCTGTTTCTTACAACCTCCCGATTAGGCTTTGAATTCTCCCGATTTCAATCAATGAAACCTACGAAAAAATAAAAATGTGAAAGTTATTCCCTGTTATACATGTTTCCGGCTTTTAGACACGTAGGCTGAGTACGCCTTCCGGTGCCGCCGACTGTCTTTGCTTCGGCTGTTGTGATTGGTTTACTTGGATACAGTGTCCAATCGCTAACCTTGAAAGACTGCGTGCTCAGCTTGGCTGTGGTCGCGACGCTCTGTTCATCTGGTTTGCAATGGTGGGTAAAAAGGAAGGGACACATTTGCATGAAACGGACGAGGATGAAATGGAATCGACATCTACAGCACCAAAGAAGATTCAGAAGAAAGTGAAATACACGCAGAAATGGAAAGCTGAGTACCATACAATGTTCGAGAACTTGGAGAAGTCAGCAAAGGGTGCCTATTTCGCTCACTGTGGGATTTGCCACCGCGATTTCTGAATCTCTCACGGTGGAAAACACGCAGACCTGCCTATTTTACTGAAAAATTCGAGAGACGCCCGATTTAGGCCTGTTTCTTCCCACCAGGGCGTTTCCCCACACCCCACCCCCCCACCCCCACCCCCCGGACCCAGGCCTGATTTTCAGAATCTCCCGAATTGGCCTTAGGGGGGGTAGGCAGGTCTGCATTTATCAGCATTTGGCCAAACAAATTTGTTCTACTCTTGTGAATATTGTGCTTCAATATAATGAGAACATAAACCAAATTGGCTTTTTGAATTCCTCCCATACATTCAAGATCAGTTGTGCTCATAATCATCTCAGCACCACTGGCCTGGTGTCTCATCTTCAGCTGCTGAGACAGCTGCCACCAAATTACTGTCTTCCCCCCAGAGTAGGGTAGTGGGCCACGAGACTTGGTGTATTGCTGATCTTGCAAGGTGCTCATTGCATTACTCCTGCCTGCAGTTTTCTCTGGAGACCAACCCCATTCACACAATGATCATCTTGTACTTTTTGGAAGTTTGCTGATTGTGTTCCAGTGTTGCAATACTTGTTCTTGAGTACCATACAGTTTCCTCTGCCTACTCCCTGTGATGTTTTTAGATGTCGCACTTGGCAGCCTTGTTTGAACTGCAGTTGCTGTGTTGGTTGTCAATGTCACTCAACTCCTCCTGCTTTAGTTCCTATCATTCATCTGAGCAGTGCAATACACACAGAGCCTAACACACCCAGGCAACACCTGTCTCAGGTGACAAGGGCACTGTGACATTTGGTAGCAGCTTTTCCTCTGTGATCAGTCCCTGTTGCCTCAGCAAACCACCTTCTTTCCCAGTAAACAGGAATTGTGATATAACTCTATGAGTAAGGACTGATAATTGCTGCTCTCTCAGAATGTTCTTCTCAGTCCATAAAAGATAAAGGAGGATGCTGCCAAGAATGGTCAGCACAGACTGGAGGCAGTCCAGGTAGGTCTCTCTGGGTCTCTCAGGTAGACTAATCACCCTAATGCTGTTCCATATCGTTAACATCCCTACACTTCACACCAATGCCTTTGTTTAGCAAGTCTATGATAATACTGTAAACATGCAATTTAAGGTTTTCTACCTGTGTTTGCAGAGTGTACTTCCAATGGAAGAGTTGAACAAAGTGCCATTTGAACTAAATTGAAGCAATCCTGGGTTTCCCTCAGAAGAAAGTTCAATATGTCTTGATATGCACTAAATTTGCACAATGCTGCCGTCAAGCTCTCCTGTGGAATTGCAGGTCCAGCATTCAATATCAATGTATGATGCAGGCAGAGATGGATTTGGTTGGGAATGCATGACAAAACATGTCCAGCTGCTCTTAACTCCTTTGTATGTGGAATGTAGTGAACCCCAAGATATTCTTTCCACTGTTCAAGACCAAACTGTCCATGGCCGCTTTGCATAGACACGAGATTCTGGGAGCATAGGCCGATGTCAACATGTGTCAAGAACTGCATATTCACCTCATCAGCTGGAATGCTGCAGTCTATATTTTCAGGGCCTGCTCCAGTAGCACCCACACAGCCAGCCCCAATCAGCATTTACAATGCCTTTACACCTGCTTTCACCATGTTGACACATGTTAACACCAGCCTAATCCTCGCAGGATCTAATCTATCCTTGCATAGATCTATGCAATGCACCCCATGACTGATTCCTTGAAAGTCATATGAACCAAATCGTCACCAACAACTATATTCAGTACTAACATGAATGAGATAACTATGCAACTCCCAGGTACAGCCAGCACTGTCATGGAGCTATGAGCTGTGCGGATATGGTCAGAAGACCAATAAAGAGCAAATTATTTTGCAATTCAGCATTCCCTGATGATTGATCTAACACCTTCCAACATTATGTCTAATGGCGAGCTTGGCAGATACCCTTTGAGTAGATCAGACTCCACCAGCGAAGCAGTAAAGTATCAGTCATGTCTAGGCAAGATGCGAAAACCTCAACTCCCAAAACAGTTGCTACTGATGCTCTCTGTAGAAATGAACTGTGAATGGATGGATGGATGGATGGAGTATTACAGCCTAGCAGCCTTTGAAGGCTATTTAAGGCCATTAAGCCTGAAAATCTCTGGAGCAGTTTAGGAAAAAAGAGAAATATTTGTGGTTACAATGACCTAAAAAAAGGGTCTGTAGGTCTGCCTGAACTTTTCTTTTTGGAAGTAGTTGCTGAACTCGCCACGGCGCATTCTACCGAAGACAGTATATTCAAACTAATAGAAGACTGAACGCCTTCACAGTCGTTACTTGCGTGCATCCAAAACTGTAAGTAGTATAGCCAATTTCTTTGACGTATAGGTTATTCATTGACCTCTACGTTGCTGAACTTGTCGCAGCACAATCTATCAAAGACAGTAGCCGTGCTTTGTCCAATTGATCGTAAGCGATGCCGAAAACTTTTTCCGCAAAATGTTTCTGTACTTTGCCATTGACATGATGACTGCACTTAACTCTGCCCATGAAAAAGCGCAGATCCTGTGTCCATACGACGTTGTCCTACTTCTGCAACTTGAACCCAGCAATGGAGTTAAGCTTATGATAGGGCTGTTTAATATAGAAAACGTTGTTGGCATCCATCAGTCTCGTGAGACCATGGAGTGTGCGCCAGGTTTGGTCAGTCCGGGGTTGAGCGGCAGCGTACTCCGTGGCTGTAGAGCCCGATCCTTGAGCTGCATGCTCTGTTGCACTTGTCGCAAGTGAAGTCTTGGCGTGGCTCTGTAGATGCCGACGCTATCCTCTGTCGTCTGTGTTCTCTCCTCTCCTCCCACTGCTCCCGTCTCCTCCTCTCGCTGGCCTGGATGCCAGTCTTGACTACGTGTCTCCAGCTGCTGCGGTCAGCGGCCACCATTTCCCAGTCTGCTGGGTTGATGCCTCCCGCCGTCATGTCACGTTTACAAACGTCCTTGTAGCGGAGGAGAGGTCTTCCTGCAGGTCTGGATCCCGTGGCGAGCTCGCAGTACAGCACATCTTTGGGTATTCGGCCGTCCTCCATCCTGCTGACGTTTCTGACATCTGCACACTATGCCTAAATTATATTATTAAGAGAGGTCACATAGGAAAATACATCCGTTACAATTTTTCAAGTCTCAATCGAGAGGAAGTCATTTAAGAGAGGGTCGTAAAATAGAGGTTTTAGTGTACCTTTCTGTTAACTTAAATTGCCTGATAGGTAGCCCCGGCGAAACGGTCTGGAATCTTTCCAGAACAATTCTAGAAATGTTCCAGAATATTCTAGAATATGACTTCTGGAACCAAAGTCCAAGGTTCTGGAATAATGACAGAAGGTTAAATGAGAATTCAAGAGAATATTCTAGAATATATTCTAGAATATTCTAGAATATATTCTAGAATATTCTAGAATATATTCTAGAATATTCTAGAATATGCTAGAATGGTAATGAATGTTCTTGAATCCTTACAGACGAAGAAGGAAACACAGTTCTAGAATAATTCTGGAATTATTCCAGATTATTCTGGAATGTTATTCCAGAATATTATAGAATACTGACAGATAATTCTGGAACAATTCAAGATGAAATTCCAGAAAACTGACTGCACATTCTGGAACAATTCAAGAACAATAATTATATTATTGAGAAGAATAATTAGGTATGAGAGTATTTTGGAATTGTTTAGCAAAAACATTCAAACAGAATATTTAGTTAAAAAACAACAAACCAATCTCTGTTAAATGTAGATTATTTAATACAGATTTTGAAATGGTACTCATCAGATGGTGTTTGAAACAACTGCACACATCAGAGATTCAGATAATATCTGAATCACCAATTTCCATCCAACTGATTTTATCAATCAAATCCCTTTCATAATTGTACCTCATACCTTGCAATTCTTGTGAGCAGTGAAGAAAGTTATTGGGGACCTAATTGTAGATGCAGGTACAGCCACAGAGAAAGGAATCTGTCTCTCGATTGCCTTGGGGAACTTAGTCTCGAAAACTACGTCGACGGAAAAGCCACTTCTGTCGCCAAAAATCTAGCTTCTCAGGCAAGCGAAGCACACCCATTGCGATGGAGAGACCGATGAAAGTTTTAATCTCAGGAACTGTCACAAGTGCCCACTTGGAGCTGGTAGGAGGTGGATTCCTCTCTCTCTCTCTCTCAGCATACCGATGTGTCTCTGTCACAAGCGTTCCCACATCGCGCATGATCGCGTCTGTGAAGATCAGAGAAGACATGAAGAGGTTTTGCGTCCGAGGGGATGTCAATCTTTACTCCTTGAGCGCGTCGAAAGGCGTGTCGCATACGAGAACGAAAATTTTCTGTCTGCCACGATCCTTGGAAGCCTAGAAACTCTTCCTCCGACGATTCCTCTTCCAACATCTCTCGCATCAGACATCGTCAAAATCAGCATCCATGTCGCTTCCTTCGGCCATGACGCGAAAAAAGTCATAACGTCAGTCGAAATCTTGACAAAAATCACCACAACACAGCTAAAACTGGTCCGATTTCGATCACAGCTAAAACTGGTCCGATTTCGATGCACAAGTTTGAAAGCGATCTAAATGCGCGGTCTCTCTGCTTCCCAGCAGGCATTGCGATAAGTCGGCCACTTCCGTTTGCTAATGCTATTTTTAGATCTTGACGTAAATAAGGCGAGGGTATGATCAGACGCGTAATTGTCGCTCCCATGGACATTGTATATTGGATCCATGATCGCACGGGACTACAATTCCCATCAGTAGTCATCCACTCGGGCCGTGACAAACACTAGTTGCTCTATTATTAAATTCTGAGTTTTAATCAAGATCACTATTGTGTATTGCAAAGAAATGTGCACACTGCAACTGTGAGCGACTCAGCGAGTTATGATTAGAACTGTTCTGTGATCAGAAAATGAAAATTGTGGACAATTAAGAACTGTGAATGAACTTTAGGTGATTTAACACTAAATCTTATATTCTGTGTGTGATCACTAAAGTGTCTTGCGTGTGTGTTGAAATGCTTTATTGTTCACTTCTTTTTTTAAATATCGTTTTATTTACAATTTTCTATAATATTCTTTGAATGGTCTTGTTCTAGAAAAATATTCTAAGAAAAAGTAATGTTCTAGAATTTTCTAGAATTATTCTGGAATTAAAGAATTCTAGAATTATTCCATCAAATTTATTCCAGAACATTCTAGAATGTTCTAGAATGTTCTAGAATTTTATAAATTTCTAGAATGTCATTTCGCCGGGGAATGAAACTCTTGATTCATTCACTCATTGAAGTTGATTGTTAATAGGCATGGAACTATTGTTTATGTGGTTGAGACATTTTGGACTGAAAGTCTCAGTGCTGCCATTCTCACCGAGTTCTAGGTCCTGGAACTGCTGGTGCTCCATGAAGAATAGGATGAGCTGGACTCATGTCTGAGTCTCTCTCTCTCTCTCTCTCTCTCTCTCTCTCTCTCTCTCTCTCTCTCTCTCTCTCTCTCTCTCTCTCTCTCTCTCTCTCTCTCTCTCTCTCTCTCTCTCTCTCTCTCTCACTCTCTCTCCCTCTCTCAAGTACTGGCATAAAATCCTAAAAATTGATGAAGAAAGATTGCCAAAAAGGGTATACAGAATGCTCTCAAAAACCATTGAGTACGGGAACAACTGGGCATACAGGCTATGTACCATGTTAAGGGAAACAATTTGGAATATGTGTGGGAAAGTCAAGTTGTTCAGAGCGAGTCGTCTTTTCTGTGTCGCCTGAAAGATGCTTTGATTGACATATTTAGAGAAAAATGGACGAAAGCGCTGTACAGGAGTGACACATATGCAGTATACAGTGAGTTTAAAACCATGTTTGGAGTAGAGGCATATTTGTATAAAGTAGATGACAAGATCTTCAGAGAGGCATTTATTAAAATTTGATTGGCATTACTGACATGTACATCCATAAAAACCGGTATGATACAATGATCCAGACAGTATGTCGATTGTGCCAGGAATAGGATGAAGATAATATCATATTTTGATCAGATGTCCAACAATAATGTGTGGTTCCGCACGTTACTGACGGTATCAATGTATTCGTGCAATTAATGGGAACAAATGAGTTAACAAAAGTGCGAGCTGTTTGTACCTACCTTTATCATGTGATGAAGAGGAGAGGAGTTACAATGTCAAAAACAAGTGGAGTCAATTTATAAAGGAAGCAGGTGATGGAGATTATACTGTATTGTTCGTGTGTAATGGACTGGAGGTCCTTTCAATAAAGTTCAGTTTAGTTCAGTTCTCTCTCTCTCTCTCTCTCTCTCTCTCTCTCTCTCTCTCTCTCTCTCTCTCTCTCTCTCTCTCTCTCTCTCTCTCTCTCTCTCTCTCTCTCTCTCTTTCTCTCTCTCTCTCTCTCTCTCTCTCTCTCTCTCTCTCTCTCTCTCTCTCTCTCTATCTCTCTCTCTCTCTCTCTCTCTCTCTCTCTCTCTATCTCTCTCTGTCTCTGTCTGTCTCTCTCTCTCTCTCTCTCTCTCTCTCTCTCTCTCTCTCTCTCTCTCTCTCTCTGACTGATACAAGTGAGCATGTATACATATACTTAACAGCAACACCACAACAGAAGGTGTAAACCATCTTAGGCTGGGTCTCACAAACTTCTTGGTTTATTTGTAGTATACATCTGGTCCCCATAAGGTGTTGCCTCATTGTGTTCATCTAAGCTCTGGAAGGGAAAGTTCGATGCAATGTAATTTGTGTAATGTGAGTTTGTGCCTTTTTCCAAATCGAATCTTTACTGTAACTTTATTCAACCCTCATATCCTCTTGTCTGTTCTCACCCTTAAACCTACTTTAAATGCTGTTGTCTTAATCAAATTCTTTAATTGATTCTACACAGCAGAATCCCTATTGACCCCAGTAGGAGGGCAATTACCCCTCTCACTTTGTGCAGGTGGTAAGATCGATCCATTAGCACAGGTGTCTATCAAGTCCAGCTGAGGTAGCTGGTTGTTAGCAGGACAGTTGAGGAGAAGATAACACTGATAGGAGGAAAATATATTTTTCACCCTGGTTATCAATAGTCTTTTGTGTCAAAGGTGTGGTTAGCTTTGTATCAAGAAGGAAATTGAACATTGATTTTCCTGTTTGCATTAGTTCAATCCCAGCCACTATGGAAGGACTGGTTAACATTTGAAGACATACTTCTCCATATGATATGATATGATAAGTTAGAGTGATCATGAAAATCTGCCATGCTAATCACATTAAAATCTGCATCGCTTATATGTAGTCATGAAGCGAAACCTATTCTGTAGGAAATTCATTGTGTTGCTGTACTTCTCTCTCTGTTTCATGCATGAGTCAGTGGTAAGTGTTCCTATATTCTAAATATGATTGCGACAGGATTTCGATGAACAATAACTTCCTGCTCTTGTGAAATGTCCCCATTTGTAAAACCAGGGTATTGTGCTGGGGAAAGGTTACACACTCACTGGGTGACAAGTTATGTGGGATGCTGTAGAGTTCTTTTTTTGAGAACACAATTCATGTAGTTTCTATGTTTATCATTTTCTTTGTGAAAACTGAGAACAATGTAGTGTTGTGAGGAAGAAGGAAGCTTCCTCAGTGCCACAAGAGAACTTTGTTCTAGTTTAGAGACTTGACACACCACTGGTGCTGTTCACTACAAGGATGTCCTTGACATGACAGAAATTAAACGGTTATGCACAATTGGGGGTGGGGGGTGGGGGGCCTGGCACTCATGACTGAACATGGACATGGTTCTAGGTACAACCTTAATTTTTCTTAGAGTGAGCAGAGAGGAGATTATTCCATTTCATTTCTTCCTGAGACTTGTGTACTGGTAGGATTCACAGGCAAATGAAACATTCGGGGTAGAGGAGGGAGATGACAGGGGAGAGAGTGAAGGTGGTCATATTGCAGCCTGTTGCAGGAAAACTCTGGTTCAACAGACTTTTAAAGGAGGAAGTAAGGATAGTTGTTTTTTTAAAATCGGTGTTGTGGAAAGAGTGGGTGAGAGAAGGTGAAGTGGAGGGAGGGGGGGGGGGGGGGGGGGGGGGGGCTTGTGTGTGTCTAGGAAGATGTGTGCTAGGGAAGAGGAGCGCAAGGGTGGCTGGAGGGGAGGGTGGGAAAGCTTTTGGGGGTGGGTTGGGTGGAAGGAAGTTTAAAACAGTAAATAACGGTGGGAGAGGAAAAGAGCTATGACATGGGGTTTGAAGGGGTCCGAACTAGGTTGAGGGGGGAGGGGTGGCTGGAAGTTAGGAGAGATAAAATAGGGGAGTAATTGAATTTGTTTTGAGCTAGTCACAATGAAGAATACTATATAGTTGAGATGAAACGTACAATGGTGCAATAGGTTGTGTGTTGGCTGGTAGTAAATAACTGGGATGGTGCAGGATGGGGGTGGGTGTTGGTGGTAGTGTACTAGGCAGGAGAAAGAAGTTTTTGGTGTTTGGGGGTGGGGGCGTGAAAAGTGCATGAGTGGTGCAAGGGACCGAGGGTCTTGCTATCTTCCCACGTGAGGCTGCATGGCGCTGTGCCCAGCAGAGCAGGTTATGGCTGTCAAGCAGAAAATATCAGCAGCAAGCAATGACCAGAGTAGTGTCAACCCCTCCCAACCCCACACAGACAGGCCCTGCACCCCCCCCCCCCCCCCACCCCCACCCCCATCCTGCATGCCCATGACTCACCCTCCCCGTTCAGGCAGCCCCCACACCAAGTGTTCAATTTCACGTGGTGGTTTGCATATCCTCGTCCGAGAAAGCCAGCCAGCCAGCCTGCTCGCTGTTCTACTGTCTAGTTTGGAGATAGTGAGGGCGCCCTGACTCAAGCGCCTTCCTTGTTGTGAGAGGGACTGTCCCACCACAGCGTAATAGTTTAGTTTAGGCTGAGGCCGCCGAGTGCTCTGCCCGCCGCCTGTTGGTTTTCCTTCTGCTTGCGTGGCTGCACGGGAGTTTCCTTTGCTCCTTCTGATAACGACAGTTTCTTCGCCTTGCCACGCAGATCATGGAGGGCAGCACCAACCTGGGCTGGTTATATACCTGGGATGTCATCCCTGTAGGTCCCCCCTGTCCTTTGTCTCAGCTCCCCTTGTCTCTTGCCATGCTCTCACCCAACTCACCCTACCTGCAGCCTCAGGGTAGGGGTTGAGTCTCATTGCATGCCATCCCTTATTCTGTTCTCTGCCTAGCTTGCCTGCCAGTTCAGCGCCATATGGCGATTGCCAACTGTTGAACATATGCAGAGTGAGATTTCATCCTCCCTTATCGATTGGAGACCCAGGGCCGTTTTGGAAGTCTCCCACAGTAAATTTGCTCATCTAATTGCTTCTTGACTAATGAAACAGAAAGTTAATGATGTGAAGCTTTTTCCTGCCTGGGTGTCTCCCCCCACCCACCCCACCCCACCTCCTTTTCTATTGTTTGCTATGGATTTGTATAATATTTTGAGAACTGTGTCTAGGGATAGACATTACCAGTGTATATGTTTAATGTACCAGTGGAATGGTTTACACAAGAAACCAGTCTTTGTCTCACTTGACCTGAACAGCAGGAGGTGATTTGATGTAGTGGATCTTGGAGTCAGCTGTCCCAGACAGGTGGTGGAATGCCGTGTGTGTGTGTGTGTGTGTGTGTGTGTGTGTGTGTGTGTGTGTGTGTGTGTGTGTGTGTGTGTGTGTGTGTGTGTGTGTGTGGTATCTGATGGCTGTATTTCTATAACCAGACATGGTGTTGTGGCAGAATCTGATGACAGGCTTTTCTTTTGCAGCCTGGTAATGACCCCTACGCCTTTGTCGAGTTTTATGAACACAACCATGCTGCTGCAGCCCTGGCAGCCATGAACAAGCGACTGTGCATGGGCAAGGTGAGTTTAGACTCTTTTAGGTTGCACTCCTTTCCGTGTTCTTCTCATTACATACTTCCTCACACTGCTCTTCTCCTTTGTAGCTGTGTGTTTGCATGGCACTTGCTATTGCTTTACCATCAAAGTTGTCAACCCTCAAATGAACTGTCCTTGTTTTGTACTGCCCCCGTCTCATAGCTTCTGAACTCTTAGTGCCCTCCCTATCATGTAGTCTGTGTACGACATGCCTGGTGCCATCCCAGGGGTATAGCTTGCTTACATCATCATTTAACTGGTATGTCACATAACTTCTGTGACAGCCTGCCTGTGGCATTGGCAATACGTGACATATCACATGCCATCCCTGTCTTTTTGTGACATGTTCCATCCCTGCAACATACATATGTAGTTTGTGACATACCATTGTGGCATTGCCAGTATGTGACATATCACATGTCATCCCTGTCTTTTTGTGACATGTCCCATCCCTACAACATACATATGTAGTTTGTGACATACCGTTGTCACATACCCTACCCATTGTCTGGGTTTCCTTTTACCGTCCTTTCCTGTATTCAGTGTCACACTTCTTCCTCCACCCACCCCCTTACCCTCTCACATGTTGGACCTGTACTTTCTGACTGTAATCATGCACTCTCCTTCTGAACCTTCTACATCATATCTGCTGTGCCACATGCCCTGTCACATGAATTGAGATGCTTACTCAGTTTTGCTATACCCCTTCTACCCTTCACTCCAATCTTAGAACTATTCTCCCTTTTATGTGAACCTCTCATGCACCCTCATCACACTTTGAGCAGATATGCCTACAAAAAGGTAAACTGCTCTTTTCGTTTTGCTGACCCTGGTGTTTGGGGGAGTATTGTATCACGATTGGGAAAAGCAAGAACACCAGTCCTTCCAGCATACTGTATGAGGGAAATATAGGGTTGTCTTTGTTGTCTCTGCAAAACTTCTGTCTTTAGCCCTGTTTGTGTGTCAGGATTTATTTGTACCATTTCAGGTTGCTGCTTGTTGAAAATCTGTTGGTTTATTAACACATAAATTTAATTTGTTTGCCATGTTGAACCAGTGCACCAACAGTTGAAAGTTTTACTACTCATTGCTTTTGTGTCTTACAAACATAAGACTGACCAAAAAATAGTGGTATTATTCTTTTGTCTTTTTTAAAACAGTGTATGTTGAAGTTTTGCTGATGTGTTATTTGTGATTCTGCACCATGAAGTGAGTGATCAAGTCACATTGTTCTTCAAATGAAATGAGCTGCAACCTGCCAAGTAGGTAGAGGGTCTGGTTGTCAATTCTGGTATAGTAGCCTGACAAACACCACCCACCCACCCCACCCACCCCCCACCCCACCCCCCACACCCACCCACCTCTGCCAACCTTAAACTTTTTTCAATCATGCAAAAATATAAATGAATACTCCACTGAGTGCTATCCCATCTTCCCTGCCTAATGAGCACTTAGGGAATCCAATATTGAAGAAAAGTGTTTTCAACAGAAGAAAGTTTGGCTTGTGTTCAATCTAGCCATATCCAAAAAGCTTTAAAAATTAATGAATTAGTTCAGGTTGACCTACTGACTCACTCTTTTGCCACATTAACTACAACTATTGTTATCATGTTCTTTTATTTCAGATACATTTTAATTCATCAGAGATATATGAGATAATGAAGGCAGGAATAAGTTGTAAACAGAGTTGTTGATAAGTCAGTAGGTCAAAACAGAACTTTACAGTGTAGTATATTTAACTTGTTCACATTCTTTGATCTACTCACCACTTTTATTAATAAGAAGATGGCACAAACACTGTTCTTAAAGTGTTTTATATACATGAATGGGTTTAACTCTTTTGGTGTGACAAATCTTGCACTTTGTGACAAAATTGATATGACACATGGTGACAAAACATTGAATGCAATGCACCAACAGTAGTACTACCATCAAGGCGGGAAAAACTGGGATGTAGGGATAGGAGGTAGATTTATAGATAGCGTATGAAGAGAAGTCTATAGTTTACAGGGTATGAGGGTGCAGAACATGATTCAGGAAATGAATTGACCTCACATTTGTGCCAGTAATGTGTGAGTCACACTGAAAGTACTTGGCTGGAAGTGACCCTGTACACACTTCATGCACATGCCAGCAGGAGCCAGGAAATTTTCAAACCAAGGCAGATAAGCCCCCAGATTCACTGCCAGATTCAAGTGAAAGATTCTGCTGTCACTTTTTTCGCACATGCCAGGTTCTTCTGTATTTGAATATAAGTGAGTCTCATTAAATGGAATATAAATGAATGGCACTTGTCATCCCTGTCTCTATCAAGAGGAGTATACTTGCAAGTATCATCATTGTCTCAAGCATTTTGTTTGTCCTGTGCTTGTCCTGATCAATGGCAAGAGTGTTTTCACAACAATCTGTCAAATGATACATCGCTAAAAGAACTTTCTGCATATATACTTTCTTCTTCTCTAACTTGACTTTCATTCCACTGAAACTAATATGCAAAGCTTATGGCATTGTGGAAGTCCAGAATCCAGTGGTTTGACTTAGCAACTTGATAGTGAAATTCCTCATGTTTGTTGATGGATGCATCCACTGTGAGGTCATGTGTAAAGAAAAATTACAGCAGGCGGTGATTGTGTTGTCGGTTTTAACTTCTTGCACCGTAGGCAGGGACTTCACAGATAAGTTCAGGGTTCGTACAGGTCATGGAAAACCTGGAAAGTCATGGAATTTGATTTTTCATTTTCCAGGCCTGGAAAATCATGGAATTTCAATTTAAGTCATGGAAAGTCATGGAATTTAATAAATAAAAAAATATTTTAAAAAGATGTTTTCTAGGCTGTGCTTCGCTCGATACTCTCAAACTTTTTTTACACGCTGCGAACGACAGGAAAACGTGCCCTTGCATCCCATTGGTTAATTTTGAAGGCTCGTTTGTCTTCTGCATCCTGATTGGTTCTTTGGCTAGGTGACCTGGTTTCATTTCCACGCTGGTCGGGTCAGTTGGTTCAAACGAGGAGAAAGTGAAAAGAGCTTGTTTTGTTTGTGGTGCAGTGTTTCTACCCAGAAGGTGTCCAGTCGGTCCTGTGGATGGCAAAATGACTGGAACTGTGAACTCAGCTCACTGCACTGTTGCACCTTTGCCTCAAAATGAGACATCTCACTGACTACATCATCGACATCACTGGCTGCCATTCTCTTGGCTGCTTCAAGGACCTGGAGGCAGTTCTGGAGCTGGGCTTTATTTTGGCGCAGATCTTTCTTTACAAAGTCATTTGGAGACATCCAGCTCAGGTTCCTGGCAAGGCCATATCTGATGGGACTTTTATCCAGAACTTTCTGCACAAGAGCCTGCGTGAGTTGGGTCGTGCGCCATACACTTTTCTCTTTAAAACTGTCATGTATCACAGTACGCTAAGTCATGGAAAATGTTATTGAGGCTCATGGAAAGTCATGGAAAGGTCATGGAATTCTGTATCTAAAAACCTTGTACGAACCCTGTAAGTTCTACACAGCAATCGGTAAATTGTTCACTGCATTTGATAAAGACTTTACTAATGAGTTGCTCACTGTTTATCGATCAGTAATGGGTCATGTGATGTACACCCACTAGAAGCAGGCGGCTGTGTACACCCACGTGTTTGGTGATGATCAGTATATATTGACTGACAACTGGACGTGCCCCAGTGCAGTCACTGTGTGCTCCAGTGAGAGGAGCGCTTGACGTACACTGTTGCTGGACTTCTGGCCTGGCTTGTCAATTCAAGGAGTGTTCCGCTCTGTGACCTGTCTGCTTACCCCTCCACCTGACTCGGTCGTCTGCCTGTATGGCGACAGAAAACACAGCAAGTATCGCACTCGCACCCCCCCCCCCCCAACCTCCCCCCCACCCTCCTCCCCCTCCTCGTTCTACTGCTATGTAGAACGTCAAATATTGATATTTCTGTGTATGAACACGCATTGACTAAGCAGCTGTTATCATTCCTACTGCATAGTATTTTTTTTGTAAACGGATGATGAATGATGCTGTGTACGCTTCTTGTGTCTGTTTTGCATAGTCATTGGAGGTGATTATGATGAGGTATAACTGAAACAGTTTTACGTACTTGCTAGCTTGTACACATGCTCAGAGGCAAGTACAATGTAGATTTTATGTAGTCAAAGTGATTTAAAACTTAAAGGAAACACACACACGCACACACGCACACACACACACACACACACACAACACACACACACACACAGAGAGAGAGAGAGAGAGAGAGAGAGAGAGAGAGAGAGAGAGAGAGAGAGAGAGAGAGAGAGAGAGAGAGAGAGAGAGAGAGACGCTCATCCACAGTGCCTTGACTACACTTGGCCAGACGGCTGGCTGTAGCAGAAGGTATTGATTGGAAGATGAGAGACGATTGCCACTCAAAGAGGTGATCTGCGAGTTTTGAAGGTGCCGCATCGGCTTCCATTGTGTGGTGACAAATTGATTGTTGACCTGCCACTGAAGTGCCACCACTCTGGTCGAGGCTCAGGCCTGCTGGGGCAAAGGCAGAAGGCTGGAAATGCCGTTAGGCTCTGTCACGGTCTCGCCGCCACCTTGTCTTCCAAGATGAGGGCTGTCCGTGAGGATGTTATTGCTGTCTGCTGGCTGGGGGATATTGATGATGGATGTCGATTCGTGACGATAATGGCGTGTTACACCCCGTAGTTTGTTTTGCCAGGCTTGCTCATGGTGCTAGCTCGTTGATGGGGAGAGCGGTAGATGAAAGTTTTTTTTATTATTTAAATTTTAACATCTCATCCGGCAGTGTCTGCGTGATGGAAATGTGGGATTCCACTTGCTTAGAAGTGATTTGCAAATGTGGTAATGATTTTTAAATAATCCCATGTGAAATGATTCTCTCTCTCTCTCTCTCTCTCTCTCTCTCTCTCTCTCTCTCTCTCTCTCTCTCTCTCTCTCTCTCTGTCTCTCTCTGTCTCTCTCTCTCTCTGTCTCTCTCTCTCTCTATCTCTCTATGTCTCTGTCTGTCTGTCTCTCTCTCTCTATCTCTCTATCTCTCTATCTCTGTCTCTCTCTCTCTCTCTCTCTCTCTCTCTCTCTCTCTCTCTCTGCGCACAAGTTGAATTTTCAACATACTTGGCTCAATAGATTACGGCAGGTTTTCCCCCCATTTTCTGTACTAAATAAGAAATGTTGCCAAAGCCAGTCTGTTGGATCACCACCTTTCTTCCTCTACCTCAGCCGAGTGGCTGAGTGCTTTTGAATTCAAGGTCAATTCTCCCGCCCAAATTCCCTTAGTGAGATCACGGACTTGCGACACCGTTACACCGCTGTGGCAGGCAGAAGTGATCGTTCATACCACCTGTAGTCTCGAGGTTGCTCGCGCATTCCCTTTTTTGCTGCCACTTTCAAGGTTTCACTGGTGTATTTGCAGCTTGGGCTTGGCGGTAATGCGTAATTGATACAGGGGCTGTGTGCACTTTGATTTATCCAGTGGTTGAGTCATTCAAAGAGTTACCTGTGGGTTGAAAACTTCAGATTTTGCTTTTCAACAAATGCGGTTTTTGCAAATGTGACTCCAAATGTTGATGCTGTCGCATTAATAACTTTCGTAAACTCTGTATTCGTAGAGCCTGAATTCTCTCTCTCTCTCTCTCTCTCTCTCTCTCTCTCTCTCTCTCTCTCTCTCTCTCTCTCTCTCTCTCTCTCTCTCTCTCTCTCTCTCTCTCTCTCGTCCCTCTCTCAGTCATCAGTGAAGGCGGACGTGTCTGCAGCATCGTCTTATAAGAAATCCGTGTGCCTAGGTTTTTACCACACAGTGGACAACGATGTTTGGCGTCAACCTCCCTAGTGTGCTACAGAATGTGGTGAGAGACCTTTTGAACACTCACTGTTTGGAAAAGTGGTATGTTGACTCGTGTCATTCCGGTGATATTGTCGTCACCTTGAAATGGACGAGTCCATTCACTCCAGTGAATCCTTCACCTCGACAAATGCCTTCCAAACCTCATAAATCGCCGTCAAAGCGCGCAAGAGACAACTTGCGTTCAAAGAACTGGAGAGCAAAGCGTCAGCTCATTCCTGAAGCAAGTGGCATCAGTGAAAGCTTGAGCAATGATTCCACAAACAAGAGTCAGCTGCCACCCCCACCATGTGAATCGACACCGTCCAAGCAAGGACCCGTGAAGCTCGAAGCACGTGCGGATTCAGCGTTACCTGGATGCGTGCAAGGTCAAGCCGCAAGTGAATCGTGCTGCGAGTCCCCTACTGTGCTGGATGTGAGCCAGATGATGCACAGAGATGATGACGAGATATCGCCCCTTGCTCATCGAAGTCGAGTACCACAGTGTGAAACCAGCAAGAACCCAGGCCCAGCAGGATCTGACAGACAGGCAGGATGTGGCGAACAGTCAGTGACAAGAGTAGAAGTAGGCTCTCAGTGTGCGTTTGATGGCTCTATGTACCGTGAGAGCGCAAATCCATCGGACATCACCAAGGAATTGCAGTGTATGTCAGGAGAGAAGTGGTCCGGTGCGTGGTGCGACTGCTGCTCAGAGCCAATTCGCACATCACCAAGCTTTGTCTGTCGTGTGTGCCCCGACCGTATCTACTGCACAGACTGCTTCGCCTCTGTTTCCCACCCAGATCATGACTTCCGCAGAAAACCGAAATTATAACAGCCGGGTAAAAGTTCAAGAAACTCTCTAATGAGTCATGATAGGTATTTGTTATTGTTACCTTGACATTCCAGCTCGTGCTCATACTGATGAATGATGACATTTACTGTGCTAGTTCGTTTTTTCTAGTCCGAATCTAATTGTAAAATTACATCCTTATAGATGTGTCACAGACAGAAAATCAACTCTTTGTGCTTAGATTCCACCGCGTTTTGAAGTCTGTAACTTTCTGTATGCTTGGGATTTTTGCGTGAAGGTGGCACCATCATGTGATTGAAATTGGTCAAGATGTGTAATCCTCCCGATTAAATTGCTTTGTTTTGTTGTTATTATTGAGCATGCTAGGCTGACTGTTTTATGAAAATTTTGTGACATAATTCTGGCTGTTCCCTATACCTGACCTTCCCATTCCTTGATATTTACCGCCTAGAATTTTGACAAATATTGTATCAGAGTAAATATACAGGCTTGGAGGGCAGAAAGAGGAAGCCGCTTTTGTTGTTGGTCAGGATATTCCCCTCTAGAAGTTTCCGCCTTTCATACATGCAGGAATACAGTAACAAGTGTGAAATTGATACAATATTTATCGTGGACGAAGTTTGCCAAAAGAAGAGTTTTGGTTTTCTGTTACATTCCTGTTTACTTAAATTTATGTTCTGGCATTGCCATAATTGGAATGTAATTTGCTGATATGGTTTCAGACCAAGTGTCCATTTGTTTGAAAATTCGTTTGCATGTTGCTTTTGTCACTGATTCATCCTTGTCTATGGGCCTATGGCCTCGACAAATAAAGTGTCAAAGTGTCAAAGTGTCTCTCTCTCTCTCATTATTGTGTTGTGTGTTCATATAGCGTGCACGCGCTCACTTCTTCGCGTGTTTAGTTGCTCTCAAGATAATGTGTCAATACAAAACCATGTCAACGTGGTAATTGAATTACTTGCAGGCAGAAGGCAGGCCTGCCTGCCTGTCCTGTCTAGTGCTGTGAAGAGTTGCTTCCCTTGCTGCCTACAGCCACCTCCCCACTGGAGCTCTAGGCAGGGGAGAAGTAGAGTGTGGGAGCATATCAATAGAAGGCGTAGTAGTGTAGAGGAAGGGTACGTGCGAGATGTGGAGAATGAGACGAAGGGAGCTGTGAAGAAGTGGAGTGCGAAGTATTGGGTGCTGAGAGGAGTGAAGGAAGGGAGAAATGCAACTGTTAAAGAGGAGGGATCAGTAGAGTCAGGAATGCTCTGATGAGTGGAGCTGTCTGCTGATGTGGAGTGAGGGAACGTTGGAATACTGTGCTGAATTGAAGGTGGAGATGTGCAGCAGTGGGAGGATGGAGGTGTGGGGAGAGGATGGAGGTGTGGGGAGAGGCCGGGGGAAAAGTCCCTCCAGGCAAGGATCGATCGCGCAGCCTGCTATGGGACGGCGCGGCATTGAGGGGGGGGGGGGGGAGGGGCGGGGAGGGGGGGGGAGGGGGGGGGGGGGGCAGCCGAGCGGAGAGGAAAGCCAACTCGCCAGGCCGCCCTGTATGGGATGAAGGCAATGCAATGCTGGGAGCACTGAACTCCGAACAAACACCGTGGCTACTCTGTGGCGATATTATTCGCTTTGGCAGCCTGCTGGACGCCTGCTTGTAACGTTTGTAATTAATAGCCTGCTGCCACCACCACCGCTAGTGCACTAACTTCAGTTCCCATTTCCCTTCTGCTGCAGCTGCCCCCGCAGCCTGTACTATTACTGCTACTACTGCTTCAGCTCTTGCTTCTGCTATTGCCACTTCCACACCACATGAATTGCCTACTTAAAAGGCTAATGTGATCGCTGGTATTTGACAATTGGCCACGTTGTCGCTCTGTGAATTACTCTATCCACGCCAAAGCTTCGTAGTTAGTACATGGTTATCATATAATACACCCAGTTCACAGTGGTGGTCACTCGATTGTTTTCAAGGTTTGTGATAAGGGAGATACTTGAAATTGTGCACGAAGAATAAAGAAGCAGGGAAGTAATTCACTAAGAAAGGCAAGAAGGAAAGCGGGTCAGGCTAGCAGAGAGGAAAGGAATGCTATCACATTTGACTCCACGCTGGTGCAAAGGGCAATTGTGAAGGCCTGACACGTAGTAGAAACAGGGGACCAACGGTCTGAAGTGCCTGTAACCTCGAGCTCTGTAGGGGAGAGTGGTCAAGCGGGGCCTGCCGTAGACATTATTCACACGAGATACTTCCGGTTTTCAAATCGAGGCGAACTGGGCAAACATCATGGCGTCTTCTATGGCCAGCACCAGTACCAGTACATGGAGTGGAAATCTCCTTCATGTGCTTCCATTCTCGCATGGAAATGTTGAAATATGGGCAAGTGATGTTGTTTTTCTTGTTTATAGCTGGGAAACTGCAATGTTTACACCAGGAAGCAAGAGCATTCCATCACTTCGCACGGCCTAACATAATAACAACCTCTACTCATGAGAAACCTATTGTTATTGGTCCAAAAATATAAATCGGCCGATGGTAGAGAGCCATGTATAGAGTCTTGATCACACCGGACATGTTGATGTCGGCATGGCAGACGATGCAAGCCCAGCTGGCAGTAGTCGCTTATCTCGCAGTTTTGACTCAAAATTAAGTATATGATCAGATATAACAAACTATCTGCAAAGACAGCCCATGGTTATATTAGCGTAATAAATTAACATATAGGCTTACTGACCTTATTTCAAGAAACACCAGTCATAATGATCAACACTACAGATCTAGATCTACAAGAGAGAAGGGTAACCTGTTTTACCTTCGATGTCATGCACAAATCCTTCGATGAACTTTTCGTATCCTTTCCCTTTCTTTCTACTGGGTATGTAGTAGTAGTAGTAGTAGTAGTAGTAGTAGTAGTAGTAGTAGTAGTAGTTGTAGTTGAGAGGCTAGATGTAGGCCGTGAAGCCTTTTGAACGCCCCATCGTAATGTGTTGCGTTATATAACATAAGGTCTTAGCGCAATTTTCCTATTGCGACAGTGTCACTCATCATAGCTTCTAGATAACGATATGAATGTAGGATCCTTGTCCAGTTGGTTTTTGAAAACGTTAGTAGTCGGTGCAGTCTTGAGCTGAAACGGAAGGTTATTCCACAGGTTAGCAACACGATTACTGAAACAATACTTTCTTAGGTTAGTATTACTACGTTGAACAAACACTTTTCCGTCTGCATTTCTCGTACTGGTACAACTTGGTGACTTAAAGAAGTCGCTCCACTCCACGTCTACGAGATTATTGTATGATTAATAAGTCTCTATTAGGTCACCACGAATCCTTCTTCCTTTTAGTGAGTGCAGATTCAAATACTCTAAGCGCTCGCTGTAAGACATCTCCCGACATTCACTCAACAACTTGGTAGCCCTGCGCTGGACTCGCTCCACAGCCTCTGACTGTCTTTTTAAATGTGGGTACCAACATCACTTACCCATATTCCCGCATTTCCATGCGAGAATGGAGGTACATGAAGGAGATTTCCACTCCATGAACTGGTACTGGTGCTGGCCATAGAAGACGCCATGATGTTTGCTCAGTTCGCCTCGTTTTCGATTTCAAAATGGCCGCTGCGTGAATAACGTCTATAGGCTGGAAAGCTGGCCTCCCCCACTCACCTAATCTTCACACCTCTAGTGGGGGACACTGAAGCACTGTAGTAATTGGGGTGACATTTGGACCTTTGTTCTCTGTGTGAGTGCGCGCGCGCGCGCGCGTGTGTGTGTGTGTGTGTGTGTGTGTGTGTGTGTGTGAGAGAGAGAAAGAGAGAGAGAGAGAGAGAGAGAGAGAGAGAGAGAGAGAGAGAGAGAGAGAGAGAGAGAGAGAGAGAGAGAGGAAAGATATCAGTAATGTTGTGTGGAAGGTGGAATATATCCATGTATATATTGCATATGGGAAAGGTAACTCTAGTGAAAGTTGGAATTTGGGCAGCTCTGTCACTGTACTTTGGTTAAGGATTTTATCACATAATAACATTATCATAAATAAGAAAAACACACACAACAAACACCAAAATCAAAGGCTTTCGGGCACACGCCCTTCTTCAGTGAATTGATGCAGAAACACATACATGATGCAACACGTGACGTAAAAAAACTTTAAAATGAAATGACGTAGGCACTCCAGAACTCTCCCCATAATGTTTCTTTTCTCAGAACATGTTACCCTTCTATAAAGGCAAAGTAACGTGAATGACAGAAGACAATAATTATTTTTCCCTCGCTTTTACAGTAAACTTAGCGATTTTGGTAATAGAAGGCTTAAAGCAAGTGTTTCATTGCGAGTGTCCAAATCCGTCCTCTGTCGGGAAGACGCGGTAGTAGGAATGGGGGCTGGGTTAGGTGACGCATAGAGACGAGACTGTCGTATCTGGTGAAGAGAGGGCGGAGGCGATCTGTGAGAAAATGAAATGATGTGCTTCGCTATGAGATGGAACAGTCTGTCTGATGAAGCGGGCGGATCTTTATCTACCACCAGAGAGGAGGGATAGGTGGGTGTCTGTTAGACGGGCGATGGATGGGGGTTTGAAGAGGATGGCACGGGCAGTCTGCTGAAGACATCTTGGAGCGCGGTAGCACTTCCGGTCTTTGCGGAAACTGGAGCCATGGCGGCGGTTGGTGTCGGGAGGCGAGGCAAGGCAGGCAGGAAACGGCCTACGAGGCGTCGTGGTTGTCCTGCCCCCGCCGTCCCCCTCTTCCTGTCCCCCGCCGATTACCTGCCGCATGAAAATCCGCTCCAACGACCAGTCTGAAAGAGCACGGCGGCCGTTTGGACCGAGGACGTTGTCTCCATTATTGCCCATCGTTTCGCTTGGGATCTGCTTCACAAAGCAGCAGTTCCTGGCCCGCCTGAAAAACTCGCGACGCTGTCGGGAATAAACATTCCCGCATTGACCTCCGCGCTGCCTTTTGCCAGGCCTGGTGGGACTACTGTTGCAGTTCATGGATTGGAAAAGTCGCACATGCTTTCTTCTTATGTCGTTAGCCTTAAAAAAAAATTATTCCCCTGCTGCGTCTCCTTCGTCGTCTTTTTACTCACCTTTTCATTTATTGCTGAAAGTCTTTTCCTTACATTCCTACTGTAATTTCTATGTGATCTCATAGTTTTTACAGGCAAGTGCATGCAGCATTTGCTAATTATTAGGGAGAAATGGATGGTAATGGTAGCATGCCAACTGTATGCGTCCGTCAGTTGATAGAAGAGAATTCATCCGTTTTCAAGGCTTTCCTCGGTGCCGGTCCTGGCAGCCTATGTGAATGCTGAAGAAACCAGCAGACAGATGAAGCTTTGCTCTTGGATCCACCAGTCTGGGAGTAATCCTATGAACGGCGGTGCGCTAGTCCCTGGACCACAGAAGCCTGGGCTTCCCGACGAAGAGTGAACTTTATGAACTCAGAGGAGATGGGAGGGATGAGTTATTAGATCTCTTGCAACACTCCCTGAAGTTTGGACGCATCAGGGATGAGGGTTGTCGCCTCTGACAAGTCAGAACGATTTTTTCCTGCGTAAATTGTCTGGCGTTGTGTTGACCAACATACATGTGAAGCTGTGAAGATTCCATGTGGAACGGCTTTGGTTCACTTAGCCTGAGCTTTCTCTCCTCTGCCTCGTGAGTGAGGAAATTAATTTTCACAAAAAATATTTACAAAGATTGTAGCTATCTCTGCATTTTGTATTATGATTCAGCGCGGAAGAAGCTTTTTTAGCTTAGTGAGAGATCATATCTTAACCATTGAACAGACAGCATCTGCAAGCTCAGCCCTGGCTCAAATTGTCTCGGGGTCGGACTGCCTGCGTTGCACAAGCCTTGACACGGGTGTGGCAAGGGCGGCTGTGTGACTGGGGAGGCCGTACGTCTAGGGAGGCTGGATAGACGCCACGGCTGATGGCGGTCCGGGGTTCCGTGCTTGGCCCCGAGAGGGGCCGCCTCTCTTCGTGTCTGGCCGCAGGCTCCCCTGCGGACCCTGGGATTGGGTGGACCTGGATGCTGTATAAAAGTGGCTTGAGAAGCAATATCGGTGTCTGAGGCCCGACCAGCCCCAGATGGGATCATTTCGGCAGCTGCACGTGATTCTCCCCACTCCTCGGGCCCATTGATCTGGCAGCCACGACACGGCTCCGCAACGGGCTTTATTTCAGGACGTCTCCGTGTAAGTCGTATGGGATCTATGACCCTCCAAGGCCCATTACGCCCACTGACGCCCATCTAGAGCCGCGTGTACGCGTCGCACCTGCCCTAATTGGAGCTGAAGCCCCGAGCTGCATGCAGCCAGTCTCGAGTCGTCCAGTTATGCTCACTTTTGACCAAGGTCCGCATCTATATCTATAATTACTTTGCAAGAGCGACCTGTCTTGCAGCTTTCCAGGTTTGCACTGTGTGGGGAGAGGCGGTGAGCATTATTTGAGAGGTAGTTTGTAACGGGCCATTTCCTGTGCGCCGTACTGCTCTGCGGCATAGTAACACCATAGCACATGTCGATAGCAGCCAGCAAGCCATCGACAACATTCCCAACAGATGTTGCGCTGGGCTGCTTTATTGGAATATTGGATCCGGTATCGTATTGGAAACAGTCTCGCCAGGGGACTTAGCCTGGAAAACTTGGAAACCTAATAAACATCGATTTCTGTTGTGCGGAATTGAATATTCATGTTGATGTATTTAGACTTGTGCTGCTGGCGTCCTGTCATGAAAGATACGTGGCGCTCGAGCTGTTTGAAAAAGCGCAAACCGGTTGACAGTAACGCGTGAGCCTGGACTAAAAAGGCGCAGCGCTGCTAACTTGATAAATTATTTCTAAAAGCATTGTGTTGAAGGCCTGGCCCTTCTCGCCCAGATAAGCACGTGATCTGAATGTCTTTCTGCCACCGTCATGGCACTTCGAAGATGACGTTGTCCTTGCTTGCTGCTTGGTTCTCTCAATCTGTCTGTCTGTCTGTCTGTCTGTCTGTCTGTCTGTCTGTCTGTCTGTCTGTCTGTCTGTCTGTCTGTCTGTCTGTCTGTGTCACCATCCAACCCCAAATCCCCCCACCCCACCCCACTCCACTCATTTCAATACTGACAAACTGGCAATTACATGTTGTCGTTTCCCCATTTTTCTTCACCGACACCGCGTGTTAGTTTTTGCCGCGCTTGGGATTTTTTCTGATGGAATAATTGGATATACCTTGCTTCTTAAGGGTTACGCGACAGGCTGAATGTGGAGATCCGTCTCGTTGCGTTGGGGTGACTGGGAGATGGGGCGAGCCCTACTTTGACCTCCATTGAGATCAAACGCATCCTTCAAGGAAGATGGCCCAGTCGTCCGCGGAGGCTGCTCTTGCAACACCGTTGGTCGCCGTTAGTTTTTCGTTGCCCGCCGTTTGTCTTGGCAGGGCAAGGGAGAAAGGGAGGATGAACTATTGGGTTGCTTGTCCAAAAAGCGTTCGGGTGGAACCTATGCATCTCTTTCCGGCCTCCTGGTGGCTCGCAGGTGGCACTTTAGACCCACAGGGCACATCGCCCACTGTCCATGACGTATGGCGGACGCCATATATGGTCGCTTTCCTAGGTTGGGCTGGCCCTGTGCCGAATTCCGCCGGAGTAGTAGAGGCGTCCCCCAGAACAGTGCTCCCTACTCAGTTGATGTATTGCTTTCGTTCGCCTCCCCAACTCCTAAGAGTGCAGATGCCATCTTCCCACCCCCCAACATCCACCACTGCACCCCGCTTTCATTGACCCTCATTGCAAAGACAGATAATTCTGTTGCGATCTCCCCTCTCCCCCCCCCCCCCCCCCCCCCCCCCCTTCCTACCCAGTGCCGACGAGTCCTGGAGTGTAAGCCTCAAGTTGCCGAGCACAGCTATGGTTCGCTACGCCTGGCCTGCTCCAATACATTGTTGTTAATGGGCCGGCATTGTGGCGGGACTCTGTATGAGCTCTACCCTGTTTTTGAGTTGTGGAGCCATTTCCCCGGGCTCCTATGCTGCCTGTGTCGGTTGAAACACAAAGACTGTTCCCTAGGGGTCCACAACCAGTGGTAGAGGAGAAGGGGAGGGAAGGTGTGTGCTGGAGGCGCGCACAACGTGCGACGGAGTCCATACAAAGCTTCTCGGGTGTGAAATATATTAAGAAGGCACATTTGTCATTTTGCAGCAGGCGGGTGTTGGTTTGCGTAATATCATGCACCTCTGTTGAGACGGCAGTGGTTTGCTACGTGTGGGGACGGGGTTAGATTGGTGTGTGTGCGTGTGCGTGTGTGTGTGCGCGCGTGTGTGTGTGTGTGTGTATGTGTGTGTGTGTAACCAAAGAAAGTAAGCGAGCGACGTGAAAATGAACAATCACACTCCGATGAATGGTGTGATGACTGCAGAAGGCTAGTAGTGGCCTGTTCTTCTCGAGACTTTACGCATGTCGCCTCCAGACACCTTTCACCTAACCACAACGAAAATAGACTTGGGTGACAATTTGTAATGACAGTATTTGGATGCGCTTCCTGAATGAAAGGTTTTGGGTTGAACGTCTTCTACCATTACCAGAAACTTGGCTGCTCTCAAGGAATGCCTCGGTGCATGGCAAGTTTCCTGAGGTGAACAACGTGACAACAATGGGGAGTGGATGGATGGGACTGGAAATGTGGCCACAGGCTTCTGTGGTGGAGAGAGGACGGAGTACTTCAGTGAGGACGATTAGATTGCCAGTGGCCAAGGTCGAGGTGCTGACGTGGTACTGACGTGGTAATGGGATTGACAGAGAGAGTGGTAGTAGCTGTCAGGCTCCAGTGAGACCTTCCAGACGTCGCCACCATGGAGTGGACAGAAGAGAAGGTCGCGCACAAATCGGTCCGAGTGCTCAAGGATGCTGTTTGTGCGGGAAAACTTTTAGAATGAATAGAAGAGCATGAAAGCATAAATGGAGAATCGAATACTGTTTGGGGAGACGTACAGAGGCGGTCGGGGTAAGGGTGGAGGTGAGGGTATGTGTGTTCTAGTTGCGAGTCTGGGACTTGTGTGGACTTTTGGCCCTGGTTGATAACGCAGAGGAAAAAAATATTCCCACAGCACGTCCGGCTCCACCGCCCGCACTGCCAACCCATCATCAAACCGCGCTACGATGAAGATTTATTGGCCCGCACGGCGGCAGTTCTGGAAATATGAAGGCCTCGGACAGAACAAATGTACCCTGTAGTCTTTTTCTGCATGCGAATTGCGCTTGATGTATGGGGAGAAGAGTTGACTGCCGGGTTGCTTACACAGATCTATGGAAGTTGTCAAGCTGCAAAATAACAGGTTGTCCACAAAGGAATATCGACCGCTACCGTTCTCATCTTTTTTCCTCCTCGCTCTCTTCCTCCGGCCTCCACCATCCGCCGGTGCGAGATTGCAATTGTTGTGCGTCCTTCTTCCACCGAGACCGATGCAGTCATGCGCTACACGACGGAGACAGGGCCGTCGCGTGAGGTGGGGCACTACGCGCGTAATGAAGAGCTCTGAATTAAACACAGCCAATTTATCTGCTAGCCTCTGAAGGCCGTGATTTTCCTCACTTGAAAATCTTAAACAGGAAGACGAAAGCAGCTTTTTTGCGTGAGAGGCTCGGCTATCTTTCCTGCGTTCCATTTGATTTGTTCCTCACATGGTTTGTGAACATGAAGTGGTTGTCTCGCTCCTCTGAGTCGTGCGATGCACCACGTTTGTTTCCTTGACGTGTCTCTCTTCCTCCTCCCGCTCTCCTCTGCCGTAAATAGATCGATTTCCACGACTGTATGGAGTGCGATAAACTGAAGCATTTGGAGGTTGATGGGTGCCTCAATTGTTCTTTCCACTATTCCTGTAACAATGTTTGTTCATATCCCTATGATACGCATGTAGCATCACGGGCTGTCTGCGCTGGCCCAGGCGGACGCTGAATGGACACGTTTCTGCACAAGCGGGCTCGTTATGCGGGCATTGCAGTCTTATTGTAATAACTGGTAGCAATGAGCAACCTAACCCTCACGCAAAGCCCCGATCGCTCTCTGATGAGACGGTGCATACCTCCGGCACTGTCGAGGGCCTGGTCATGGCTTTTCCATGGATTCCAGAGCCTGATGAAGTGGTGGGACTAGCATTTCCAGTGAGGTAGTCACACCAGCTAGGCACTGTGAGATCAGGCGAAGTCAATCTGGATAGGTCCTTCGTCATGCCGTGTTTGGCTCCAGAATGTGGAGATGTGACCGGCCAGACCTCTACCCCCTGGGGAATAGGATGCGATGGATTTTATTGTCACATGGGAGAAAACGTGGAGGCTGATAAGACGATTGCATGACTTGCCGGAGGTTTTTGCATAGAGCCTGAACTCACGTTTTCCTCTTCTTCTTTTTTTAATTATCAATACCCGGTTCGACCCAGCTGCTGGTAAATAGGGAAGTCGCTGTGATGAATTGGGCAGGAAGATCGTGTCAGCGAGGCTGCCCCAGGACAGAGCACTGCCAGCGCTGTGCCATTAATGAGCATTATGGTGTAACCGTCCCGTCTTTCTTCTTACTACCGACCTTGCGGCTTTCTCAAAGACCCGGAGCCGTTTGAAGTCTGGAGCCAGTGGCTGTCACGGTGGTGCGAGTCCAGATTGCCGACAAGGAGGCGACTGCCCACTGCAGGGCGTGGCGTTGTCCTTGCACAACCATTATGGCGTCCCTAGCAGTGGCTCCAGGCCCAGACATGCCCTCCAAGCAGTAGACATCTTTCCTAATGCATGTTCACGGAGCCTAAAGTATTCACCGTCCGAAAACTTGGAATTGATTATAGCGCCATGCACATTGGAATGACCTCTTTACAATATTCGACAGCTGCCTGTGGCAGCCTTGCAGAACTTATTTTCGGTGCCTATCGAGCACGTTCGAAGCGTTTCTGTACTCGCTAGCAAAGTTGAGGCAGCGATTAAATTAGCCCGTGATATTTTAGTGTTTAGCTTGTATTCAGTGCAGCAGAAATTGCCGCAACGGACTTAGAGCCACATGTGCTAGCGGCACACCTATCACGTCTTTGGTCGCCATTCCGCGGTCTGTGGCATGATGCGGGTCGAGTTGAGCCCATATTCGTAGCGGGTGGGTGTACCCAGTCTCACGCTTCTGCAACCCGTACTGGCACTCCGCCAGAGACAGACTATATCGAGAAACACAGGGTGGACAGACAGTTAAGGGCACCCTGAAGGGTGGTCTGTGGAGGTTGGGAAGGCGGAGACTAAGAAAGATAGAAAAGATAACAGACTCGAGGAAAAAAGAGACGAGAAGGCGCAAAGACTCGATGAATAGAAGCAAGGCACTCTGTATGGGGCTAGAGATGAAGAATGACTCTCAGCCGGCGGAGAAAAAGTAGGGCAGTGCTGGAAGGGAACTGGGGAGGAAAAGATTGGTCTCGGAGTGCATAGTGTTTTACGGACTTAACGAGTCATATGGAATTAGACGTCTGCAATAAAAGCACTCTCGGAAGCTAGGCATGTTCCCAGATTGGTGGGATTGAAAACAAACGAAGCAGTCACAAAACGGCGGTGAATGAACGCAGGCAGGAAGGAAGGAGAGAAGACAGACGTGCTGGCTGGCAGACAGGAAGGAAGACAAGGCAGGCAGGCAGACATTTACACGGGCCGACGGAGAGAAGAGCTCGCGCTCTATGGCGGGCTGATGATGTGGGATTGTTCTCCGTGGACTGGCTGCTGGTTGGGTTTGGGCTGACAGGCGTTGTTTGCCGAGCGGGACTGCTCGTTAGATCAATAATGCTTTTATCGTGTGGATACGAGCCGTGACGCGGCCTTATGGAAGCCAGAATTGGGGCCGACTCTGCGCCGTGCCGTCCCAGAGGACCGGCACCCTTTCCTGACCCCCACCCCCTCCTGCAGTCTGCTCTGGGTGGATGCCGTTGCCAAGGGCGACGGGACGTCCCGAGACATGCGCATCTAGCGTCTCTCCCCTCCCCTTCATTTCTCAAACAACCCACCCCCCCCCCCCCCCCCCCCCCCCCCCCCACGGGCTTCATGTCTGTAGAGCCCTCGTCAGAAGCATCGCTTCATCGCAGGATGCATAGCGCCCGTCAGTCTGATCGGCTGATCGAATCTCCGGCTTGTCGATAAGAGCGAAAGGGATTCCTCTTGTTTGAAGACTGACATTTGAAAAGGTAGCCGTCTCGACCTATTGGCAAGAGGTCGCAGTTGTTGTGGAGTGATTGTTTTCATTGAGGTGCATGGTGAGGGTTTGAAATGAAGTTGAAGAGTCGATGTTTTAGCGATACGAAGGGAGGAAAAGAAAATGCTGCACTGTTTTCATCTTGTGTAGTTTGCTACCATTGGTAAGAATTAATCCACTGCATCTCCCTTAGTGATGCCCATTAAGCGAATAACTAGGTACATCATGAGTAGACTCGCGCCTGCTCTAACCAGCTCTAATGATTTTTCGTGATCAAAGGCCTTAAAGAACCTACAGAAGCTGTTAGGCCATAAAACTCCATTCATCCATCTATGCTTCCATTTGTATCCCATTTTTCCTTGTTATGGCTGGATACGCTGCATGTCTTGAAAGGATGAATGAAAGAGAGAGAGAGAGAGAGAGAGAGAGAGAGAGAGAGAGAGAGAGAGAGAGAGTTTGTTGGGAGGGGAAGGAGGGATGGGGTCATCATGGATAGGAAGAAAGCCGGTGGTTGCTGTCTGCTCAAGGGCGTGTAAATCAATGCACGGGCTTGCACATGGCCAGGGTCAGAAAGACCTAGACCACGAGTTGTCCCACGCCGAAGGATGCGCTATTGTCGCCGCGTTGCTCACCACTGTTGCCGCGGGCAGGACGCCGGGAACAGCTGCTCTTTGATGTGCCGCCCAGGTCGAAGTTTCTTTTCTCGTGGCAAAGCTACTCTTGTATAGAGAGAGTGTATGGCTGAGTGCGCAGCGGAACTCAAATGTTGATGTCGTTCACTCAGACCCTGAAAATTGGTGATGTGTGTGCCAGGTTACATGAAGCCAAGAAGGAGCGGTTTTCGCCACCTTGCAGGCTGAGCAGTTCGAAGTGTGTGCGTATGTGTGTGCTGGTGTGTATGTGTATATGTGTGTCTATATGCGTGTGTCTATATGTGTGCGTGTGTGTGTGTGTGTGTGTGCGTGTGTGTGCCTGTGTGTGTGCGTGTTTTATGTGTATGTGTGTGAATGAGTGCGAGTGGACGTGCGTGCGGGCATGTTCAGATTAAACAGTAGACAGCTGCAAGCAGGAATTTAAAGCCACCCCTCAGTGTACGTTGTGCTGCACATCAGTGCTCGTTGTGCGTTCGCTTAAAGTTTGTTTATTTGTATTATCTTTCCTGCCGTGCAGCTGAGTGCGTCTTGTGCAGGATGCAGGGCAGGCGGGAGAAGGCAGGCATGCAGAGGCGGCTGACGAGAAATGGGAAGTGCTGGTACTTGGTGGCAGCTGGTCAGTGAGAGCCACGTGGACAGTCCTGCCACAGGTGGCATGGGTAGGGAAGGGATATTATGTCCTGGTCCCCTGCCAGCTGATGAGAGTTTGCCACCTCCTGCTACCGTCGTCACGCCCCACCCCTTTCCCACGCCCCACCCCTTTAACACTCCCCACTCTTCGCGTCCTCACCCCCTGCCTTATCTTGCAAATTATCGAACTGTTCCCAGTCAAATTTACGCTGGCTGACCCCGTCCTCGCAAGCCGCCACTTTGACACTGTTGTGACCTGTGATGGTCACTTCACTCAATGACCGAGGAGGCCGCTTTGGTCCCCACTGTCCCGCCGGATTCCTATCTCTTCTCACGCCACTCAGTGTAGGTGTTCTGCCTGAGCTTGGTTTGCTGCCAAAGCACATTGTCAGCATTAGCAAGGTCTTTCATGTTATTTTTTGTGAAGTATTCGATCCGGGCATGTAGGAGACATTCACACACTCGCATACACTTAGAAACACACACACACACACACACACACACACACACACACACACACACACACACACACACACACACACACACACACACCTCTGGTTAATTGGATGGATTAGTGCGAGATGGGACACTCACTGTTTACAATTCCTAAAAGTCCTTTGCTGCCTTGTAGTTTGTTAATGAGTAAAAGTGATATTCGATTGCGATAGTGGGGGATGTAAAGACTCTATGGAAAGGTGATTGAGGGAGTGTCTATTGTCTTTGGTGGCACACGGTAGTCGTTTCAGAGTGAAAACTAAAATGTTTCTCCCTTTGAAATGCCATGGGTGGGAGGCATGCCGTGTAAATTGGAATTTTGCTGTGGCAAGCGCAAGCAGACAAGAAACAGGGCCACAGATGTGTATTTGCATTTCTACCAAGGTTCATACATTGTAGCCGCTCCACGTGAGAGTTAAAAGTCGCAAACAGCGGCAACAAGGAAAGGAAAATGGCTGTCATGGACCTTATTCACGCGGCGGCCATGTTAGTTTCAAAGCGAGGCATGCACAGCACGTGGTTTCAGCTCCACTCGCATTCTGTGTCAGAGACTACCAAGATAGTAAATGTACAGTAGCTTTTTTGCAGCACCCTACGTATCGTATCTTCTGTCTTTTCCAGGTCACATAACTGCAGTTATGTGAAAAAATATCCCCTTGCAGATGGATTCGTATGCGTTTTCAACGGGAACACATTGCGTCTCTCGATGCGTTTCGTAGGAGACGAATAACTAGGGAACTCGTGGCTTGACTTGCTTTCATAATAACCATCTAATAATGATTAACCTTAATCAGTGACCTTGAATAGTCTACAAAGGTCGACAGACCGTAGAAATTGTAACATTCAATATCAATGCATTAATTCAACAGGAACGATGTGTCTGTGTCCAGTGTGTGTGATTGCAGACGTTAAGAGGTATGCATTGATGAGTTGATTACAAGTTTATGGATTTTTTTTAACACATTAAAAACATGTACTCTCTATAAAAGCATATAAGCTTCAATGACATGTACAATTTAAGCATTGTAGGTGTGCATCACTCGTCAAATTTCCCCATGATGTTAAAACCACGTGTTTAAAGTGTCGAACACTGTAGCCGAGCAGAAAGAGCGTTTGACCGGCAGCCGCTTGCAGCTAATGGGTGCGGTGTTCGAAGCTGCACAGATCCTAGACTTGCATCCTTGGGCAAGGTGATTCACCCACATTGCCTCTCTTACCGAGGAGTAAAACCGGTCACTGGGCACTGCACAGCGGCGACCGGGGGTGAAATTCCCCAAAGATAATTTCATCAAAAAGGACAAAAATGAAAATTATCGTTAACAGTAACACGCTGCGTTGTTACATCCTGCATCCACGCCTTGAACTTTAGACCGACATCGCGACGGAACTGAATGAAACGATAAAAACCTAACCGATTCGCACCTTGTATCATTCGTGCGCATGGGCACACAGCAGTGTCTAGTACTCGCAGCCATTCGTTATGATGTGCTCGCCTCGTTTGGAGTTGCCAACATGGCTGCCGTGAACAAGGTCCATTCGTACTTTGGTAGCGAAGCTGACAGTCATGGACACGCTGTGGAGTTTGTCTCTGAGCTCATTTACCACAAAGCTCTCGTCAGTAACTCGGAGAGCGGAAACGCTGCAGCGCGGAAACGTAGATTGTTAAAGAAAAGTCGCATTGTTCACGTAGATAATGCTATTACAAATGACTGTTACATTGCAGTTGGTATCGTTTGTCAGACTGACTGATTATGTTGTGGACTGTCAGTAATGGCACATGGCAGTCTGACTAGGTAGGCTGTTTTGGAAACTTTCACCGCATTCAGTCACGCTGCGGTATGCTTTGGCACTAAGTCACGAAGCAGGCCGTACTGGAGCTTTTGTTCGCTGAATAGGTTCTAGATAGACACTGACTGCTGACAAACTGTATTGCGTACAAGAAGGGAACCAATTGTCAAGGCATAATGAATAGACAGTCCCAACATCGGTCATCACCTACACGGACACACTGCACTACAGCGCAGGGGGAGACCAGGACGGAACAGGTTTGAAATGCTACAGCTGACGCCACCTGTAGCTTTGAGGCGTGGGCTGCACCATATGATGCAAGGTTGGGGCCCCCTCGCCTTTGAGTTACCCCCTCCCCTTTGAGTTACCCCCTCCCCTCCCCATTCCCCCCTCTCTCTGCCCTGGCCGCCTCGCGACAGAGCAGAAATGATGTAGCACGCCAGCTCCAAGCGTCAATATTGTGAAAGCAGTTATCGCAGAAATTCGAAGAAAATATCCAGTTTCTTTCTGTACGTAACGATTTCTGGCCCTCAATGGCTCGGCCAGTCGTGGCAAGGGGGACAACCCAGTGCGGAGTGAAGGGTCCCTATTGACTTGGCGTCTTGTGGCTGGCCAGGTCCATTGAATCGGCTAGAGAAAGCACACAGCTCATGGCGTCAGCACGTGCATTCATACGTTAGTGTGCGTGCAATAAAGGACTTGGTAGGCGTGCATGACTTATTAAAGTCTCGCACAAGTAGCCACACATTAGAAACTCGTTTGCATTGTCGTCTCAACTGGGCTAATGGCAAGCGTGACTCGAAGTAACGCTAATGAATAGAGGTGATACGTTTCCTAAATATGTTTTTTTCCGCCACGCCACGAAATGATGGGACGGAATATTGGTGGAGGCGCCACGCTGTGCCCTGACATGTTATCTCCTGGAGAATAGCTGGTGCTGGCTGTGTGTGCATACTGATAGCCATAGCGCCTGTTGCTAGAAATGGCAAGGCCCAGCTCATTGCTTGACGTGGCAATGTCATCAGAAGAGATTCTTGGGCAAAAGCAGTTTGTTCTGCTGCCACAGCTAGAACTTTGGACTGGGTGATGATGTCTTTTGTTTTTCTGTCTTTGAATTGTTAACAGTCGGGATGGGGGTGGAGGTTCGGGGTGGAGGGTGAGTGAGCAGCTTGACTTGCAATTTGCATGGATTGATTATTTTTTTAAAATCTTGAATATTTATGTGAGGTCAACATTATTGCCGACGCAGTACCCAGCAACTCAGAAAGAAAGCACTGGAGCTTAGTGGAGGGTGGATGGCAGTGGCAGGCCACGCTGTCTGGTGCCCTATCAGCAGGCAACAGGACTACTGGATGTCTAGACAGTTACGCTGCTGCCCAAGGCAGGCAGACAGCGTGGCTTTGTGGGGGCAGGCCCCACACTACAGGCGCACAGACGTGCTGCCATTGGGACCTGCCCTGCTTGGGCTGCTCCGCGTCTCCTGTGCATTATTGAGGACTGATGGCTACAGGACCGTGCAGGCCATGAGACTGTCGCTCCCACTGCCACGCTCGCCTGGCACCGAACCCCACCCTCCCTGGGGATTGCCTGCCATTCTCTCTTCCAATCTGTCTTCTAGCCAGCATACCCGTTTACCCGTTTGGTGCCAGACTCGGTAGCAAAGTCAGTTTTTGTGTCCCGAGTTCTGCCATGCGACGCCGACATCCTCTCACGCAGGCCTCCAGGCAGAGCCGCCTTTGTCGTTGTCGGTCATTATTGATAAGTCTCCTTCCCAGTAACAGGAGTCAGAACCGGTTTTTAGCGGTGCTGACGATATTTGTCGATGTCGTGCTTGGTTTCAAAGGCATGTGCATGCAGCTGTATGGCCCGATGTTAGGCAATTGCTTTGTTGAGCATTTGTGATGTTTGAGATTTTGCCGTTAAGACGAAAGTCTTCGAAGGATAAATTGAAAGTTTCATTCGTACATGCCTTCAAGTACTCGCGCAAGTTCTACCCCTTACACCGGGACATGTGGGCAGGCACGCGAAAAAAGACATGACGCAGATTTCTTAGTTTGAAAATCGATTGCTCTCCGTACCTGCTAATTGCGAGACAAGTAGCACAGGTGTTTCGCCCGCCATCAGCCCTGCAATCACGATCACACGAAGAAAGCACAGGGATAGATAGCTATTTTTCCTTGCCAGCGCCATTTGTAATCCTTTGTCGCTTGCTATCTCAGACTCTGACCACCTGTAGGAATCACCTGTGGGGCTCAGCTGTTTCCTCCTGTGTCGCAGAGAGGCAGTGTAATTTTCCAGTGATGGGCGCATTAGGGGGGCGGGCCCATTTGTGTGCCGGGCATGGTAGCAGCTGTCCACGCTCCTCCTGTGGTCAGGTAGAAATCTCCCTCCAGGCTACCTTCCTTGGGCACGAGTCCCGCTGCAACAACTGCTGTGGCTCGCTCGTATCTTGATAGCCCGGATGTTCGGCTCTAGATAGGCGGCTGTCGCTAGATTTTCACGTATTCTTTATACGTGTGCGTTGTGTGTGTGTGTGTGTGTGTGTGTGTGTGTGTGTGTGTGTGTGTGTGAGAGAGAGAGAGAGAGAGAGAGAGAGAGAGAGGGAGATCGAACTGATTTAAACAATTCTATTGTATAGGCCAGAGAGAGAGAGAGAGAGAGAGAGAGAGAGAGAGAGAGAGAGAGAGAGAGGGGGGGAGAGAGGGAGAGAGAGAGAGAGAGAGAGAGAGAGAGAGAGAGAGAGAGAGAGAGAGAGAGAGAGAGAGAGAGAGAGGGAAAAGATCCTGAAACAAATGCACACAGAACGCACAAGCATGTACTGTGGCACTTGGAGACTGACATTCCATCATGATTTCTTGCAGTGGAGAGCACAGTTGAGCGTGGGTCTCGATAAGCTAAGAGCACACTGCCTGTAGCCACTATTACAGACCGATGCCTGCCGGGCCATGCATCATTTGGCACAGTCACCACCACTTCCTGAAAACGCTTTGAACAGGATGTGGGGCGCCATTTGACGCTCGAGGCTTCATTAATTTGTGCGAGCTGCTTGCTTCTCACCCCTGACGTAAGCTGCGGTGTTGACAGGGCTCGTGTTGCCAGTCCTGGACTCGTGGCGCACCCTTGCCCGTGTTTCACGATTGACTTTCAGCATCGAGCACGTGCGAGTGTTGAGAAGTCGAGGCGCACTTTAGCTTCTTGCATTTGTGTGGGGAAGAAGGGGGAAAATGCTCCTTTTCCACCAAACCGCACCTCTCCCATTTGACCCAGTGATGGGCTCCAACAGGTGGCATTGAATTACCACCGCGTATCTTTAGATGTACCACAAGCATTCTCCCCTACCTTTACAGACGAAAAATCTAAATACAGGATGAATTTTAAACGCGCACACGCACACAAAGCACATGCAAAAAACGGCGAGAATTGATGGCACTGCAATGCTAGAGGGCTCCGTTGTTTATTTGCGATATTACCCCTGCCGTGTCGTGACTTGCACTAATAGACGGTTTACATGGCATGATCAGTCACCTAGTCAATGTGAGACATTTCCATACTCTACTGATGGTTCTTTTGAAAACGTGCAGGTACATTTAGTTGAAAGGAATATTAACCCGTCAGTGTCATGCTGATGAAGGCCGAGCTGTTAAACATGACATGGTCTTGTCATCCGTTCGACCTTTCTTTTCATAACCCTGCAAACTGTTTTCAGGCGTGCTGTAATACATCAACTTTGCAGAACTTCGTAGTCTTGTCATCTTGACGCATAATCATTCAAAGCATTGCGGCCAGAGGTCGTTGCACGTTTTTGAACGAGTCTATGTGTGGAGGCATGCTTGGTATTGTTTTCTTATCAGTAGTTCTCCAGATAGGCTATGCCGTGTTTGTGACGGCATAGTGGCCTTTGAAATTCATTCTTTGTTCATTGACCATCACCGTTGCCTTTGTCCGTATGAGACTGATGCGTCCCAGTGAGTGTGATTGTGTAAGAGAGATTGATGTGCCACGGTGAGAATGACTGCGTAGCTTGATGTAGCGGACCCTCCCTACCGTGAAGTGTTGTGGTCTCAATAAGTAACAGTCAAAGTCCGACTGGCTGTCACTTCTCACTGCGAGGTGCTTAGCTGATGACGCTTCCAGAAATAGTTGATCTGGCACAGATGATGTCCGACTCCATGGCTAGTTCAACAAACCCTGGCGAGGTAAGTGGGCGTTCTGTTACCTTTGAAATGGTCAGTGGTGAACAGGATGATCAGCAGGTAATGATTAGGAGTTGGCATTGTGACGTCAGTGGGCGTCGCTGTTGCTAAGAGCGACCCGAAGCCAGAGATACTTGCTGGAGGATGCTGTCTGATGGTTAGGTGGCGTGACTATCATGTAACTGTGGTAACCTTGAAACGCCTGGCTTTTCGACTTGCATGGCACGGAGTGCCGACTCTCGAACTCGAAGATACAGAGTTTTGTGTCCAGTGGTGTTTAATTTTAATAAGTACGTGCACATTGCGTATTGAAACAGTAATGACATTCTAAGGTGTATTCCATTCGTCTGCACTGAAAACTTGATGGATATAAGATAATCTGTGAGCGCATGGGATGATCCTGATGGCCATGATGGTGGTGGTGGTGATAAACACCCCGAATGTTTGAGCCTCGGTGCGGTGGAGTAATTGTAACTGGTGCGTGGTAGGAAAGGTGCACACGAAGCACTAGGAAAAAGAATGATAATGCGTCGTTGGCCTGGATGGCACTTTTTGACGCACCAGGAAAAGATGTGCTGAACGCACAAGGGCGCGATTAATTAATACGTCGCCGGGAGGAAGTACTTTTTTTCCCTTTGTCTCGGGGCTGGTAATTGTTCTTCCATTGAGAATACTTGTTGAGAGGTAGCACACTGTGTTTTTGTTATCTTGCAGGCAACCAATGTGATAAGCACAAACGCGGGTTAATAATCCATTACTTCGCCATTAAACCCCCCCTCCCCCCGTCTCTTTCTCCCTCTCTTTCCCCCACCCCCCCACCACCCCCACCCCGGAAATGCTATCACCTGCCTGGCTCTTATGAAAGCAGTCATTTCCAGATAAACTGCTGAAGTGGACGTGACGTGTCAGAATGCTGGGCAAATTAATTTTGGGAATAAACCTCATATCTCTCCCCACTCAATTGGGCCTTTTCAATTTCAACCAAACCTCCCTGCCTCTTTCCCCCTGACCTGTTCCTGTGCTCTCAAAACCTGAATATCTCTGGTCCCTGTAGCAAAAATCGAGGGGTGATTGATAGGGGTTGTGAACGAAGTGTTAGTGAGTCAGAGTGGGTTATACCTCCCCCTCTGTGTATCTCCCGTTCTAGCCCACTCCCCACCCCCTTCCTCGTGCTCCTCCCCCTCCTCTCGCCTCGAAACCCCTCCCCTATTACCTTTCCACCTCCAATGCATCCCCCTCTTCCTCGGTGTGTGTGTATGTGTGTGTGTGTGTGTGTGTGTGTGTATACGTGGACACGCCTGAGTGGTGTTCTGTCACAGATGGCTAGCGCGGCCTGATAGCGCGCAATATTTGCAAAACTGTACTGGCGACATTGGTGTCAGCCTGCCTGGCCTACAGTTGGTGAGAGAGCCAGTCGGTCCCGTGTCGTCGTGAGCTGACGGTCGTGTCCATGTCAGTGTCACAGCGCGCAGTCTGAGTTCTGGGTCTCGGAGCCACGCCGCACCCTGCCACACCGCCACTTCGGTCTCGAGGCAGCCCACTGCTGCCCCCGCCCCTAGCTGCTCACTGGATCTGCCCTTGGTCCCTTCTGTTGCCCACTCCGCGTTAGGGAGCCAACCACCTGGCGAGCCAAGCGATTTCGGCAGGTGAGAAATTAAGCGAGGCTAGCAGCTCAGGCGTATCCGCGCTGATGGCTGATTGATGGGCGCTGCGCGCTGACTGAGTCTGCTCGACTGTCCCTCCCTCCTTCCTTCCCCTCACCACCCGCGCCTCGCCGTCCCCGACGCCACCACGCCACTCGCAGCTCTAGCCTGCCTGCTCCTCGCAGCTACACAGGACCGAGCCAATGACGGGCTTGGAGGTCGGCAATTTGCCCGATTCAAAAAACCTGTAATAATCGTGGGCCGCCCGGCAGTGTGACAGCCACACAACAAAGAAAGTATTGAACTGTCTGTCAATAGCCCTCCGGGTGCAGTCGGCCCACGCCGGAGTTTGTGCGGTGGTTGTACGAGGAATGGTCGCCGTCCGCGCCTGCTCTGCTGCCTGAGCGAGAGGACCGTCAGCCGAGAGCACGAGGAGGCCCCAGGAATTACTGCTGGCTGTAGTTAATCGCACGTCCGACGCGTCCCGTTGTCACCGACTGGTGCACCAAGGCTCGCTCCAGCTTCCCTCGCTCCTCCCCCACCCCCCTCCTCCTCCCGTCCACCCTCCTCCCATCCCAGCCCGGCAGCCAGAGCGCTGTCCCTCGCAGACTCCAGGTAGCCAGCCGTTCGCAGACCAGTCCGCAACCATAGCTATCCGAAGCTTCCATCACACTTCCCCTATGCGGAGAATGCATCCGTACTACATCCCCTCCTACGTCCAGTACGTGCCCATCTCAGTGAAGCCGGACGTGGTGAGTTGACGATTGCCTTCTTCCTCTTCACCCTCACACTACACTGCCTCCCTCGATCGCGCCCTCCGCCTCCTCCTCCTCCTCCCTCTGGCTGCCCTGTCGCTTCCAGCGTAGACCCCGATGGTGGTGGTGTGGGTATGCGTGGCTGATCCGAAAGCGCTCTCCTCTCTTTCACTCCTCTCTCCCGCCTTGCTTGCCGGCCTGCCTGCTTGCTTGAACCACGCGGCCTGGTGCGTGGCATGGCGCCTGGCTCTACGACGTCCTGTCCTGCCCACCCATGTCTCCCTTCTCTCACTCCTCTTACGCCTACTGACCAGGGCGGCGAGAGGAGGAGGCCTGGTTACGTGGAGGGTCGGCAGGGGTGGTGATGGAGGAAGTGGCGAGATGCTGGGCCCTTGTCGAGGCCAATGCCGATCTCTCCCCGCCATGGCGGCCTGGAGTCGCTCTCCACGTTATCGTCCATCGTCGCCCCCAGCCCACCTTTTTGTTTCCCCTGCCCTGCCCTCCCCTCCCCACTCTTCCCCTCCCCTCTCTTCCCCTCTCTTCTCTGGTGCTCTTCCTGCACCACCCTGACGTGCTCAATCGCTTCCTCGCCTCTGCTTTGTATCGTAGATAACGACCACAAACCGGTCGGTTGATCTTGACATCCTGTTTTGTGTGGTGCATCTCGCCATTTGTGTTTGCTTTACTGTGGGAAACTTCGGCAGGTGCTCTTCAGTAGTTCAAAAAGTAGATTGTTGGTGTCTGCCAGTGTGTGCTTGCTCCCACGCATTCGAATGTGCCTGTGTGCGTTAGTGTGTTTTTGTGTTTGAGAGAGTCGATGCGGATCAGTCCCGTCTTTTGATGGGCGGATGTGGGCTGTCGGGTAGGCGTCCTGTTTGTAGGCAGTATCGACCCTTGAGTCATGCGACACCTTTTCCCACACCCAGGGAGGCCGCGTTTGTGCAATGCAGCCGCTCTCTCTCTCTCTCTCTCTCTCTCTCTCTCTCTCTCTCTCTCTCTCTCTCTCTCTCTCTCTCTCTCTCTCTCTCTCTCTCTCTCTCTCTCTCTCTCTCTCTCTCTCTCTCTCCTCTCCCTCTCCCTCCCTCTCTCTCTCTCTCTCTCTCTCTCTCTCTCTCTCTCTCTCTCTCTGCACGGACATGCACAGGCAGCTAGTGAATTATGTTACCTAAAGTTGATGTCTGAAAATCGCTTTGCAACTTTTCCGTACTTTTATGTCCATACCGTGAGAGTGAGTGAGAGAGAGAGAGCGCACATATCTCTTGTATTATTTTCCCCCATGTCATGCAGACTTGCCTACTTATATGTGAGAGGAGGTGCACACACACTTGTGCATTGCCCTGGTGGAGTGCATGACACTCAGGGTTGCAGGGTGACACATAGTGCGGGGGATACAGGTGAGGGTGTAGAAAATGCAGGTGAGGGTGCTGGGGAGAGAGACGAGAGTGCAGAAAATACACGTGAGAGTACAGGGGAGACAGGTGAGAGGGGGCTGGGACGCAGGTGAGACGTGTGACGAGGAAAGTTCGCTGGCGCTGCCTGGGAAAATTGCGACAGTCCTAGTTTTCTCTCCCTCTCGTGAGCTCTCGCCCACCACCAGGCCAGGTCGAAGCCTGTTGCGACACGATTTTTTTTCTCTCTCTTACTCTCTTCTAGCCAGCAGGCTTGGGGATGACAAAGGTTTCCCTGAAATCCGGTCTGCCTGCCTGATGGCGCGGAGAGGGGCGAGCCGTGATAAACCAGGGAGTGACGCATGTCCCCGGGCACCCCGCACTTGCCCGCATTCAGAGCGCACTGGCGCCCAGAGCTGGCTGGGTTTTATTGTGGTGGCAAGGCTTTATGGTGCGCTCCGATCTCATGATTTGTGTGCTGCTGCTGCATTTCATTTTGTCTCAGGAGAGTTGGGTTTCAGTCTTGCTGCAGTCACAATCGCATTTACATGTTTGGCAGCTGTCCAAAAAGAAAACTCACGCTGGCAGCGTATTCTAAATTTAATTTGGGTTCACAGGTCAATGCCTGAGGGGGATCGATGGTATCTTGAAGAAAGTATTTCCAAAGATGCCCTGCTGTAGCAATATCAAAATTGACTTAATGGCCAGCTACCGGAGCGCTTGCTGTAGAGATCGTTCGGAAGCGGTCAATACGCAGCTTTCTAGCTCTTGTACCAGCCGTTGCGAGAGAGTCGTCGTTATTGGGTTTGGAGAGAGGTTTGCACCCTGGGTTACTTTGCTGTGCCGGCTGTGTGCGGGAGGAAACATATGGACAGGCAGTTAGTGTCTGCCCGTCCACGTGTGGCCAGCAGTTCACCACCCACAGCCGCAGTCTAACTGTCTCTGGATCCTGCCTGCTCCCTCTGCTCCCTGTCATGGCGTCCCTGCCCCGACCCAGCCAGCAAGTCAGCTCGGATCAGCACGGGTAGATGGCAGCAAGCTGTCGTATATTTGAATATGAACAGCACAGATGACTCACTCGGCGTGCATGTGTTGATGGGCACGCGGTTGTCGGGGAGCATTCAGGCGGATCTCAAAGGCAGCTAAGCGACTGCAAGTGATATGAAAAGCTCTCGGTACCATTAAGCCCCACCGAAGCCGCTGGATAGGGGCCGCGATCGCCGGAACTCTGCGACCGCTTGAAAAGCCTAGGCACAATTGCTGTGTTGCCTTCTTTCGCGCCGCACTGACTTGGTGTTGTAAGGCTCTGGCCCCCCCCCGCACAGAGGTTGGTCCCCGTGTGACTGGGTAGGACACGTCGGGAGACAACCAGTCTTTCTACCCCGGTCGCTAGTTGGGGCAGCCAGCTGTGGTTGCCTGCTTGCTAGCTGACGGCCTCGACATGTCGCCAGCGCACTCGGTCTCGCTCCATTGGGCCATCCAGCCTGGCCCCGCCTTACGAGCATCCACACACAACCGCCTTGGAAACAAAACACTGCCCGTGGGTGATGGTGGTGTGAGGGAGAATACGTCAGATGATAATGCATGGGTTGAGTTAGGATTGAGGGAGAAACGAAAGACTTATGTATGAGCCCATTCCCCCACATCGTTGTGCGGATGGCGAGGCCTGTAGCGAAAATGGATGGGACAGTTCACGCTTTGGCCTTCCAGTGGCCGTTTCCTACTGGGCACTCAGAGGCGTATTTTTGGGGCTCCTAGGTGTCTTGCCTGGACGGGATCAAATAATTATTGAGGTGCGAGTGACCGGACTCCCAGCCTGGAAATAGACTGACGTGGCTAGTTCTCCCTAATGGTATGTATAGACGTCTAAAATTAGAGGCCCGTCTGCCTGTAAATAAGACAGACCCATTTTAGGGATGAAGGTGTCTGCTTTCCAGGGTGGGACAGACGTGACCGGTACGGGCTGTAGGTGACTGCTTTCTCGGTGGTTGAACGAGCCACTTGTGAGGGTAGGACGGCGGTGAGAAAGTTGAGAGTAGGTGGGGTTGGAAGCTCTATTCCCTGGCTGGCGGGAGGTCCCCTACCTTCATCAGCTGGGCTATTGTTGGGTGGCGGGCAGGAGTCTGGAGGCGTGCGTGTGGGGGCAGCTGGTCCGCTCTTCTGCTCGGCAGTCAATACTTGTTACATGATCCATCCTGACCGCTTGCCAGCTTTCCCTTCCCTAGCCAGTGGTCACGAGCTGGTTTCCCTTGCAGCCTCGCATCGCACCCCAACTCCGGAGGCAATCAGCTACTAACTTGCCTCCTTTGGGAGCTGCCCATAACGCACGAACGTTTGTACCCCCGCCTTTACCTCTACGTAGTCGAACGACTAGGGCTGCCTGTATGTGGTTCCCAGCAGGTCTCTCCCTTCTTTCGGATTAAAACGCGGGTTAACTAGACATCGTGCACTGTGTACTCTTACACATATGTTGCTCTTTGGTGTGTACCCACCCCAACACTCCCACCATCACCACCACCATACACACACACTTCCATAAGAAGTGCCGATGTAATTTTTTTTTTTTTTTTTTTTTTGGGGGGGGGGGGGGGGGGGGGGAACCGCGGTCGGAATGATTAGTTTTTGACTCACATGCGAAGCAAAAGTGAGTCTATGTACTGAGTTTTTTTATATTGTAATTTTGAGAGCACGATTTGGGGATAGATGGTTGGGGCTCGATATAACTACCGTGAAGTGCATATTGCGGAGTATGAACCGAAGTGATATAAACGTTGTCATTGATTGCCAAATGGAAACAGAAACAGGCTTTATTGTTAGTCAGTTGAGAGAGAAACGCTGTAACTCCACCAGGCAGCGTTGCTGGCGCTATGGACGGAGAGTGCACTTACACAAAAGCCCGAGTTCGACATCCGTCGCCTTGACACAGACGCCAGACGTTCTGCTTGAACGATCAGCGAGGTTGCTTGAGTGGAACCCGCCATTTCGCCCTGACTGTACGTGGGACGTGAATGATTCTAACGCCAACCAACCCCTTACCTCCGTTCCTTTGTGTTCGCTTCGCAAGCGGCGCTTGAGAGATTCACTTCTACCAGGACTGAAAAGGGAATGTTTTTTTTACCTCTATCTCGCATAAATTTGTCGCTATAACCTCCTCAGCACTGGGACTAGAGTCTGGAAATTAACAATTATTATAAAGAAATAATTAAATGTACATGTAGTTATGAAATGACGGAACAAGGCTTACGGGGCGATTTTGCCCTGCAACCATCATATGTCCTCGTTCCATTAGTGCGAGCACGGAGGGAAGTGTTTAAATGGAACTCCAAGATTGGAAGCAGCATTACGTAGCTGTGATATAAATCTCCATTATAATATTGAAGAGGCAGAGACGTATGATATCGATGAATCCCTCCATTTAATTTAGTCGGACTGAACGTTGGCAGTGTGTAGATCCATCGCATTGAGTCTTTTTTTCTATTATAATTTTAGTTGTGACAGTCGGCATCCTCTGCTGCAGGCTCTCTTCGATCTTACGATTTACGCATCTGATGGCCTACACGCGACATGTCATTAGTTCTCCCCTCGCTAGGTGAACACATGGTGTTCTGGGGGAGGCTTTGTGGGTTTCTTCTTAAAAACTTATGGATCTATGGTGACACGTGAGTCGTTGTCCTCGTTCGACTTACACAGATACACCCGCACCGGGAGAAAGCGAGCTGGAAGTGTAGTGCAAGCGAATGAAGGCAGCACTGCTCTTTCATTCGTCTCTGTCTGCCTTGCTTCCCCTCAAACTCGATGGCTCAGGCTTAGGTGGGGGGAGGCGTCTTGGCCCTGCCTCGTCTCTGTCGATTCCCTGCGAGTTGAGCCGGCACCGCCATCAGGAAGGTAATGATTTAACCGCGCTCCCCCCAAAAGCCGATTAAGCTGAGAAGGTAGAGGAAAACAATCGTCGACGGCAATTCGATTGCGGATCAGTCAGTGGTTAAAGAGGAAGCGGGGGGCATTGGAAATGCATAGGATTCCGACTCGGCACGGAAGGACGGGCTGCCCGTGTCTTGCGTGGTGCTTCAGAGGGGGATATTTGTATTAGCACGCACACCTATTAATAATTCATGCTTGATTTCCCACCGGGGCCTGTTAACTACAGAGAAAATGCGGCGTTGCTCCCCCTAGGACTAAGTGATGAATTCGGGTTGGGAAAGTTGTCAAGGCCAGGGTCGTGTGGCCACCCTGGATGAGGCTCTCTGCCCCGCCCTGACGCACTGGTAGCTGCCTGGGGCCGGCTCTGAACTCGCCCCCCTTGCCCCTCAGTACCCACAGTGAGACAAGATGGTGCCCGTCTACGAAAGGTGCCATTGCTTGACCCTCGCATGAATGCCCTGTGGGAAACTGTTAGGGTACTTGACGAGGGATATCCGTCGTTTTGGGTTTCGTGTTCTAAGCATTTACGCTGTGCATTATTCCAGTCCATCGCATTCAGTGCCCTTTGTTGAAATAACCGTATTTCCTAAATATGCTTGAGGGAATAGCAGGACGTTCCAAATGTTCTTCTGGGAATAAACGGATACATTCAATATGCATGCGGATTCGTCGTTTGTTTAATCAATGTCACTTCCTATTTTTGCCGTCTGGCCTTGCAGAGCGCCATTGCATGAATCCACAAGTTGCAAGGAGTTCCCTTTATTTCCACGAGTGAAGAGCTTGAAGTCAATGAGCTCGTTATTGCCCATTGTCCTCGACACTGCACTGCAACAGCCGTAGACTTTCTAGCCGCGCGCTCTCGGGCGTCTCAATGCGAGCAGCCCTCGTTACGGGGAAATTTACTGTTTCTGCCTTTCCTGTTCGGACAGAGTGCCAGCGGCCTCTCTCAGAGTCGTAAATCCCTCCTACCCAGGCAAAGGCCCCCTCCGTCGCAGGTGCACGCTGGTCCGAGAGTTTTGTCTGGCTTTTCAGCCGCGGCGCTGGCGATTAGCGGGACTCCATTGTTGCTCCATCTTGTGATCCTCGGCGTCGCTTCATTTCCAAGGGAAGTCGTTAACCACAGTGCAGGCTTGGCGGCTTTATTGGGCAATCGATGATGGCTTCCAGACTGGTCGTCCACGGGCTCCCGCAGATGAAGGCGCCAAACGCCGGCCAGTCGCCTGGATCAGGCTGGGAACGGTTTTTTCCTCTGCACTCCCGCTACCTCGCCTGCGATTGCGAGGCTCCGAGTTGGATTCGAACGGGTTGTTGGTCTACAGGGGGTGGGTCTACAGGGGGTGGGTCTACAGGGGGTGGGTGAGATGTTTTTGGGGTGGTAAAGGGTCGGGAAAGCGAGAGTAGAGTGAGGAAGGAGAAGTAGGATGATGGAATAAGATTGGGAGTCGTGGGATTTTAGGAAACAACCAGGCTTGAATGCCAGGGAGAGACACCTCGAGAGTGCATGACATGCATGCTTCGCAGGGCACGCTGGCCGTTGGTCAGGTGCTGTGTGGTCGAGTGAAGAATTTAGTTGAGAAGGAAACCTCCTCGACCTGTCTTCCCTGTGGAGTAGCTTATTGTGAACCTGAAAGGGAAACTCCTATCATGCTGGTTGACATGACCGTTCCTTGCGGTGTTGGTCATGACTTGCTTCTAGCTAAAGTGTGACTCCCTCACCTCCTTGCTACTGTCCTCTTGCCTTAGAGGGACAACATAAAAAGTTAATGCAGCGCGAATTTAAGTACATATACTTTTTTTCGGTTGGGAATATTGAAGTTGAATCAGCTGCATCGTCTGGTCTTGGTTTCGGTCGAAAAGAGAGGGAGAGCTGCCTCGAAGCTGCCTGCCTATTCTGCATTGCCAGATAAATCAAACACAACCCTGGAGTAATCTCGACGTGCGTTTTGGACTTGCTCACTGTCAACTTCATGGCTAATTCTTGTCACTCTTTTATGCATGTACTGTGTATGAGGAAGATAGGCAGAGTAAAGAAATGCAGATTGGGAATGGCGATAATTGTGAATGCTGGATACATTAATGAGCACATAATCGCCCACGGAATAGAGCCAATGGGCTATTAACTGACTCATTTCAGGATCGTTAGTATTTATGTTCCATCATCCTGCACTAAGTATGTGCATGATTATGATTCATTCACTCCCACTGGCTGCGGGGTTGGGGCACAGCGGTGTGGAGCCCGGGAACTTCAGGCTGCAGTCCCCGAGGGTTTGGAGCCGACTAGGCTGGGAGGAAACCTCAGTCTTAGAGGGTGGATGGCGACTCCACTTAGGCTGCCTCAATTATGCTAGTGTAGGACCTCGATCAGGTTGTCAACTCGTTGGAGAGGAGACCCGCTTGGCTGTAAGGCTGGAAGATCTTCAGCTGCTTTAGACTGACTCGGAAGATATTTGGTAAGGTCGACTAGAGGCTGTAGGAAATATTTGTATGGTTGAGAGGAAGCAAATGGGTGGATGAAGGCTTCGCCCGGGCAGTGAGTTGACTGCAATGCTAATGAAGACTAGGAGGAAGCCTCATTCGGAGGTGACCTCACTCCAGCTGTGAGAATGCTGGCAGGTTGTCTTTGCTGTGAGCGTACTTCCCACGGCCTTTGAGGAGACTTCAGTCAGACTTCGAGGGGCTCTGTCACGACCAGGGTAATACCTCGCTCGGGCTGTGAGGAGACCTTTCATGCTGTGAGGCGGCGATCGGGCTGGTACAGACAGAGGCGACCTCTCGAGGAATGAGGTGACCTCACTCCCACTGTTAGGTGACTGACAGTGTGGAGCAGATAGTGAGGAGGCCTGCGTCAAGCCGCCTGTCGGGTAGCGGGAGACGAGGCTGCAGCTGGCGGATTTACCCCCAGGCTCCCGAGGGAGACGTTTGCTTTTAGACGTTGAACGTAATGCTTGCTTGGATGGCGGTGAGGGCGGAAGTTCAGCGATTTTCTCTACTGACATCGGCCCCGAAGGTTCCATCGACCGTGGGCTGTATCAAAACTGAATTTCTGCCGCGCCAGTGACAGCGCTGGGACCCGTCGATGGTTAATATTCCATCAGAAGATGTCTTCTGAGAGCCATCCATACCCCTCCACTAGGCGCGTGGCTGAATGGACGGTATCTTGTCAGGAGAGGGTTCAATCAAACGAGGAAGAGCAGGCTGGTTGGTCTAGCAGGCTCCCCAGAGTGTGATGTGCATTGGATTCCTGTAGGACACTCGGGCCCTCTAGCTCATGAAATATTCCAGGCTTCCCATCCAAATTACTCCCAGGGGATAAATGGCCTGCCCTTTATTTTGCCTACAAGTGCCACAAACTTGATTAGAGTGAGGAAATCTATAGCTTGACTCTAAACCTTGAGACGGATGGAATATTAGCAGACGTTCTGGCCGCGCCGATTACCATGTTCTAGAACGGAACGATCGCCTGAGCAAAGAAAGGAATTATTTCTTCCTACATCCACTATTCATACCATCTCTACAGAGTTCATATCATTATAGGTACTTTCACCTGCGTCCATCAGAATACTGTAATCGGTGTTAGTTACTGCGATTTTGATCGAATTATGCTTCTCTTTTGCCGTGAAGTGAGAGTGAAGTGCGAAGAAGAGGTGGGCTGGGGGGATCCAACCCAACGGAATGCTTTAGTCTTATTTAAAATAGACTTCCAAAGGGATCGGTGGATCTGGAAAACAGGAGAAGGAAAGGAAATTGATTTTTGGAATGAGATTTTCGCCCCCTGAGGATACGCGTGGATGTGATCTTGGCTGCAGACCCGACTTTTTCCCAGCCGTGAAGGCAGGTAAAATACAACAGCTGCGATAGCTTGTGATGGTCGCTGGGACTAATCGCGTTTGGTGTCGGTGGCCCTGGCCCCCGCCCTGGTCCCCCTGTGGGTTCGGCTTAAGAATTGACCCACCGCGTCTCCCTACGCGATTCGTAAGAGGCGAATGACTATGAACACCGTGAATTGATTAGCGTTTACTCTATACTGTTCAAGTGATTTTCGTGCTTAGTGGCCATACATAGTTTTCAAAGGCTGATAGGCCGTAAAACACCATCCATCCATCCCCCGCCCTGGGGCTGTAACCCCTCTGGCGTCGTGTGCCTGCCTTTAGGTTTCACAGTGCACCCGCCTTGCCTTGCTTGCCCTCATGGGCGGTGCTGTGGTGGACTGTCCCGTGTTGGCAAGCTGCAAGTGAGGGGCTCTCATATGGGTGGATGCGGTGTACGTGTATGTCCAACGGTCAAGGAAAATCCACTCTACATTTGGTTTCGTAGCGTTGTATGTGTACTCGCGTTTTATTTTGAGATCAAGGCCAGTGAGTTTGTGTGTGTGTGTGTGGGGGGGGGGGGGGGGGGGGGGAGTTGGGGTTCAGGTGAAATTGGATGTGAGTAGAGCTGTTACTGTGGTGGTGAGGGAGCATACATGCAGACTGTGCGTGGAGAAAAAAGCTTCCGAAGTTCAGTCGCCAGTCCAGTCCGCACGGCACCTACGTGTAGTTTGCTCCTACGCTGTTGCTTTCATCGTACTCCCGGTACGCTAAAAATAGTACTTCTGTGTGGTCAACCCGAATTGTCACCACTGGTTATGTATCGCACATTCACAGTTAAGTGATGAAGTGATAATTTGGGAAAGGCTCTGTTAATAGTATCGTACGGTTCAGGGCCAGAAATTCCCATGCAGTAACGAATAGTTCATGCAGGGATACAAACTGCTGTTAAACGGAGTTTAATCTGCTTTGTAGAGAAAAATACTTGGTAGTGAGGTGGGGTGGGGGTGGGGGTGGGGGGTGGGGAGGAGTCTCCCTGCTCTGTTATTCCCCCGCATCACTTCTTCCTGACCTTTAGCGTTGCCGCCTCTGGCCATCCGCTAGGCATTTCCTATCCAAACCCGCTTGCTCTCAATGGGTAGCGTGATGAAATTTTTGCCGCTCTTGTCATGTACTCATAGCTTGAGGGACCGTCGAGAGGCAGAAATTCACTCGGCCCATCACCAGATGCCTTGGAGCTATTGATTGTTGCACTGACGTAGCGCGCTGGCGGGACGGCTTGCCGCACTCTGGAAGGGAGACCCGTCTTGGTTTTGCACCTTGGTGTCCAAGGCGTGGAGCCCTGCAGGTCGAGGGAGAAGTGTACTAGGTGTAGAGTTGCACGGCACCTCCAGTGAGCGAGGGCCCCACTCTAATGGCGCGTCCATTAATGCAACTGCGCTCTTCAGACTGGCAAGTGTCTCCAGGCATGGCGCCGCATCAGCCCTAGCCTGGCCCTCAACACAGCGTGGCGCTACGCCCTGCACGACCTTGCTGTCTGTGAGCCCTCTTTGGTCCTGTCCCCAGCCCATCTGTGCCATAGCATCGCACAGCTCTCGTCTGCAGCTCGTTGCGTTATGCATGAATGCATGCATCCTTGCGTCGAGAGTGTGGATGCTCTGAAGCTCATGAGGGCACATGTAGCCAGAAATAAAGTTTTTTGTGTGAAGCACGCTTGTGTGCGCGCGCGTGTGCATGAACGCGCGCCTGTTTCTGTGTGTGCGTGAAAGAATACGTTGGATTTGCTGGTAACCACCTATCCCTCTGAGAGAGAGAGAGAGAGAGAGAGAGAGAGAGAGAGAGAGAGAGAGAGAGAGAGAGAGAGAGAGAGAGAGCTCTGACGAGGATCGAGGGAAGATAGCGAACATGTCAGAAAAGACGACGCTGATGAGCCGAGCACTCCCAAAGCAGGAGGCAAGCGATATGGCAGTGGGAGGCTGGAGGAGAGAAGACGAGAGGATGAACTGTTTCAAAGGCTGGCGTCTGTCACCGCTGGGGAGCGTCGCAGACAGGCCGGCGGAAAAAGCCGGAGCAGGGTGTGGAGAGCTTTTAGTTCCTGAAAGCCGGGCCAGGCTCCAAGAGCAGCTAGCCGCCCTTCTCTTCCTCAGCCGCAGCCTCCGGGACCGCATTCTACCGAGTGCCCTGAGGTGGCCGCAAGGGAATGGAGGAAGAAGACGTGTGGACCAGGTCTACGGGGGACTTCTTGGTGAAGAGTCTTCCTCGCTCATGAGGAGGCAGGGAAAAATTCCAGGAAGTTGGGGACGAGAAATTGAAAGGTCTCCTCTGGGTCAGGGGATAAAAAGTCTCTTCATTAGCGCGGTGATTTCGTTCCAGCTTGAATTGGCATGAGATGAGAAAACTGGCTGCTGTTCAGCGCGGCAGTGGTTGTTGCGCTACGAGGGCGCAGGGAAGTAAAGGGGGACGTGGAGAGAGGTGAAAAAGGGAGGAGAGGGTGCCACGTTTTAAATGACAGGAGTCATGATGGCTCTGCCCACGCTAGGAGTGGCCGTGCAGTGGGCATGCAATCAAAGCACGAGGTAATCATCTCCAGGAGGCTTGGGAGTGGATGTTGCCTTTTGATGTCATGGGGAAAATGCTTGTAGAGAGAAGGCAGTGGCGTTGAAGTTGTCGTGTGACTGAAGATCGATGGTTAATAGCGCCAGAAGCATTTGTGGATTTTGATAAATTTATCATATGTATTACTTTGATTAGTGTGGAATGAAGAATGCTGTACGGAAAAAGAAGCAATTGTAGTGATGTCCTGTGGTCAGCCCATTGCTGACCAGGCATGGGTGTGGCCAGGGACCATGGCAGCAGCTGTCTTCCCCAGAGAAATCATTGGATTGGCGACGTCTGTTCCCCTGACGAATCTTCTCAGTGGAGTCCGCCATGGCAGTCCTCGCTCTAGTGTCTGCTGCTCTTCCTCCCTGTAATTAGCGCTTCCCTCCATCCCTCCCTCTTTCCCTCCCTCTCTCTCTCTCTCTCTCTCTCTCTCCCTCTCTCTCTCTCTCTCTCTCTCTCTCCCTCTCTCTCTCTCTCTCTCTCTCTCTCTCTCTCTCTCTCTCTCTCTCTCTCTCTCCCTCTCTCTCTCTCTCTCTCTCTGTCTCTCTCTCTGTCTCTCTGTCTCTCTCTCTCTCTGTCTCTCTCTCTCTCTCTCTCTCTCTCTCTATCTCTCTCTGTCTCTCTCTCTCTCTCTCTCTCTCTCTCTCTCTCTCTCTCTCTCACACACACACACACACACACACACACACACACACACACACACACACACACACACACACCACCCCACCCCCTTCCTCCCTCTTTTTCCAACTTCTCTCTCTCGAAATCTCCCTCTCCCGCCTTTGTCCCTGTCCTCCCCTCACTCCTCCATCTCTGCATTCTTCCAGGCCACATTGCACGTGCCCAGCTTCGTCTTCGACTGAATTGTCTTTTTCCTCCCGTCTTCTCCACTTCGAAGTCCCAGGTCACCCCCAACCCTTGCCCCACTGTTAACGTCGACTTCCCCACCGTTAACTGCTTGCTGGTAATTTGTTTTTCGCGGGATCTGTGTTTTTTGTCCGAGTGAAAACAAGTCTGGTCCAAACCAGAGATACTGTCCAGGATAGCACAAGCAACAGCAGCATTGGCGAAGTTGAAGCCAATATGGCGTGACAAATATCACTCTCGCGTCGAAGATCAGGCTCATGCACACGCTGGCTGGCCATCTCCGTATTCTTGTATGCATGCGAATCCTGGACACTCACATCTGAACTACAGAGACGGATACAAGCCCTGGAAATGAGATGCTACTGCAAGATTTTGAACATCTCATATAAAGACCTTGCCACGAATGAGGAAGTCAGCAACAGGATTAGGAGAGCATTTGGACAGTACGAAGACCTGATCTCAATCGTGAAAAGCAAAAAACTGAAGTGGTACGGTCACGTGTCAAGAGGCAGTGGGCTGGCCAAGACCATCCTGCAAAGTACCGTACCAGGTGGGAGAAGGAGAGGCAGGCAGAGAAAGAGGTGGGAAGACAACATCAAAGAGTGGACAGGCTTGACCTTTGATGACTTACAGCGAGCCACAGAGGATAGCGATCGATGGAGGAAGATTGTCCGAAAGTCAACAGTGGTGCCTCAACAACCCATCTCAGGGTTAAGACACTGAACTGAACTGAACTGAAAACAAGTGTTTTGTACCTCTTGGTGTCACCACAGAGCGGGTGTCTTCTGCGTCTGCGGAGGAGCGGCGCTTATTCCCTTCCCCCTTTCAGACTGTTGTGATGCGGGCACTTGGAGGCGCACCCTCTGTAGAGCACTTGGTGGTCTTTGCGGTAGTCACTTGTCTGCGTAATGCTGTTAGGGTTCGATTTACAATGCCCATATAGTAAAGACGTGAATGTGTGTGTGTGTGTGTGTGTGTGTGTGTGTGAGAGAGAGAGAGAGAGAGAGAGAGAGAGAGAGAACGAACGAACGAACGAACGAACAGTTTATTGTTGGGCCTCCGGCCCTTCACATCAATATTTCAAAGGTTACAGTCAAGTGGTGAATGCCTCTTCAGTCACTGCTGTAGCCACTGCCTCCCCCCGCCTTTTAAATGCATGATACAAGTACCTTGCTACAGATCTTATCACCATTATATCTTGCTCCATCAGTAGGTATTGGATCTCTACCTTCACATTAGGGTAGATTTCTAAGGAACTTTCTTCTCAGGTCCTCATATACTGGACATTCAAGAAGAAAATGTCTTTCACACTCATCTGTTTCATAACATGCTGGACACAAGTATGTGTTGAAATCACTTTCCTTTACATATCGGTATTTATGCACATACAGGTCGGTAAATCCCATACGGAAACGAATGTACACATCTCTAAATACTTTCTTGTCAATACTGTACAAATACATTTCTTTATACCGTAGTGCTTTGAAACAACGAAAAAAGGAATATCTATCACTAGCATTCAAAGCTTCAGACCACATTGTATTATATTCATTTACCATTCGTTTTCTTAGTTCTCTCAAGAATTCACCCTCACATTGCACTTTCTGATTAGTCCAGATTTCCAAGAATCCATATCTACCTAGTAGATCTTTTATTCTGTTTGACCAGTTTTCATTCGAGCCAGATGCCAACATCATGCTGTAAGCTTTGCGAGGGTATCTACTGGATTCCATTTTCAGTAAACGCAGCCAGTACTTGATAGCCCTCATTGAAGCAGTTATGTACAAGGGGTATCTACCCGTATCTCCGTACACCATTAAATTTGGTACCTGCATGGGTAAATTAAGAAAACGTTTAATAGCCTGTAAATGTACACATTCCACAACATAACATTGACTGGTGCCCCACAGCTCGGCGCTATACAACAATACTGACTGCACCTGAGCATCGAATAGTTTAAAATATACATCTGGCGACATACAATCCAGTCTTCGTAGACATCTAGATATCTGCATCATGGCACCTTTCGCTCGTTGTACGAGATCATATTGCATACTGTTAAATGAGAGTCTGGTAGTGAATAATACACCAAGATATTTGTATTCGTTCACCGTTTCTAACCTTTTGGAACCTAAGTACCATATCTCATGGTCAGCCAAGTATCCTCCATTGCGAAATACAATGACCTTTGTTTTTTCGTGATTAACCTGTAGGCCGACTGCAACCGTTCCTTTCTCTAAATAGTTTAATTGGTTTTGAAGTCCTATTGCTGTATCAGAAATAAGAGCAATATCATCTGCATACAATAGTGCATATATCGTCGTATAGTCCGGCATAAGCTGGATACCATGTCTACCGTATTTCGAAATATATTTTGCAACATAATTCACCAAGAGGGAAAATAGGATCGGAGACATCTTGCAGCCCTGCTTCAGTCCGCAGTTACATTCGAATACATCTCCGTAGCCATTGTTGCATCTAACAGAGCACAGAACTTGAGAGTATATGGCTTTTAGCATCTCGAGTAATCTCCCTTGCAGCCCGTATTTTTCTAGTATTTCCCACAGGATCTTTCTATCTACCCAGTCAAACGCCTTCTTCAGGTCCACAAATGCAACATATACTTTCCGTCGTCTCGAAAGATATCTCTGCACAACTGAATGCAGTACAAAAACATTATCCATGGTAGAATAACCTCTTCTGAAGCCTGCCTGTTCTTCACCTAAGAGAGAGAGAGAGAGAGAGAGAGAGAGAGTAAAGTAAAGGAAGTGGAAAGGACATGCATGGTATTCATATGATGGGCAGAAAGCTGGGCTTGCCTCTCTGACAGGTCATGCAGACCGTGACCTGGGTGGGGGGTGACAACGACCTAGGCCCAAAAGTCTTCCAATAGAGGGCTGAAGGAGTCTAAGCAAGACTCGGTAAGACTAGCCAAGAAGGAAGAGGCCAGGGAAACTGTGGCTGGAGCCCTAGTGAGGCGGAACTGGAGGCGGTCCCTGTCTGGCGCAGGGGGACGGACCCCAGTCGGGAGTAATCCTGTCTGTAGATGGCCTCCGTAGATAGGATGAGGAGGGGCCAACGGAAAAACCGCCAAGGCGGAAGAGGGCGTTGAGATGACTAGGTTTGACACGGAGCTGTTACCTGGGGAAGTGGGGCTGAGGAGAAGGGAGATCCGATTGTCGGAGCAGCCTCCTCTCTGCCCCTGGGGCTCCCGGGGTGACAGAGGCATGGCGGGGCTGGCACCGGCTCTGGGGAACGACTGCGACTTAAGCTTTATAAGATGAGGAGATGAGGACAGAGAAGATTGAAGCACGGGTCATGGGGGAGAGAGAAGGATAGACTCGGGCCGCAGAAGTGGTGGGACAAGAATGTGAAGAACTAGGACATGGAGTGCGAAATAAATTTTGCAGGGTAAGTGGACCTAGATCAGGAGCGAGGTCTTCGGGAAATAGGAGGAGTTGGTGGAAAGAGCTCGGCACTTGATCAGAAAGAATGATGTGCAGGGAGGTAAGGTAGGGGGGATTGAGTGTTAGCTCCATGGGAGGACCGGGAGCCTGAAAGGCCCTACGCTGGCTTTGCCAGGCCTGCAGTAGTGGGAAAGGGGCTGAACTCGATGCCCTAGGTGACGGATGACTGTCAGGGAAAAAATGGGATTGTCCCGGCACCTTCCGTGCAGCCGATAGGGCTCGCTGTCTTCTTTGAGGAATGGGGGAGGCGGCTTTGATAAGCCCTTCCTGATGGTTGTGGTCCTGGAGGTTATGCCGGCTAGAGCAAGTCCAGTTGGGAGCTAATACATTGATGCTGTTTGAAGTGCTTGCACATCAAACAGCGCCGATCTAAATTGATCATATTGATTAGTGTAATTTCATAACGCCTGCTGTCGGGCGTAAGTCAAAATCCCTGTCGCCCCTCAGTTGACTGCCTGAAGCTGCTTGACGATGCAGTGTTCGTCCCTCTCTTCCTCTTCTCGCCCTCCAACTCCAGGCCCTCAGCTCGGCCAGACCCTGCCGAGTGGGCGAAGCGAATAATAACAGGCGGCAGTTTCCGTGTGTTTCAGTCCTTTCCCTATTTCCACGCACCAGCCCGACCCACCTCGACGCACCATACCAACTCCATCCCTCCTCTTGGCTTTGCAGATAAAAATGGAAATGATTTTTATCGAGCCCTGTGGAGGTGGGTTCTTGAGAGAGGCGGGCCCGCCGGGACCCAGGGCGGAGGCGGTGTGTGGCGGGGGCCTGCCTGGCTGCGGGCTTAATTCAATTTCATAGTGGTGGGACTGATACTCCGCCTCCGGGAACAGGGCCCTGGCCACGGGGGTCGCTCCTGCAGCCCCGCATCGATTTTTGGTTCGGGGAAGAAGGAAAACTCCAATCAAGAGACAAGGCGGCGGTGCACCCACTTGAAGGGCTCCTTGTGTCGAGCCTCCACCGCCTCTCCAGGCCCACAGCTTAAAGGACCACCGCCTTGGGCGTGAGAGATGATCGTGGTCTTGAAAGGCAGGCCTCCTTTCTTGAAAGCAGTCTCCACTGCCCTCAAACGCGCTGCGCGGGCTTTCAGGGTCTTTGCTGTGTCCGGAACTAACGAATGTTGCCTGGCGTTCCACTCTGTTCACGTCAAGCTGGTCTGACGCTGTTGCGCCTTTTGATTGCTTCCAAAAGCCGGTCTCGCTAGCTGTATTAACGTACCATTTGCAGTTTGAAGATGCTAGCGAATGTTTTCGCGTTCTCGTTCAAGCAGTCAGCTTCTTAGCGCTGAACTAGGAGAGACTGTAGTTGACGGTGGTGGAATGGCTCTCATCAATTTGGAAAGCGCCTTGCCATTTTATAAAAAGAAAACGAACACGTTAATGAACTCAAACACCGGAACTCGGAACCTGTTGAGGTTTTGTTACCTAAAGCGAAGTCTAATGGATTATTTTATCTCCCCCATTCTGTCTGTCTGTCTGTCTGTCTGTCTGTCTGTCTGTCTGTCTGTCTCTCTGTCTCTCTCTCTCTCTCTCTCTCTCTCTCTCTCTCTCTCTCTCTCTCTCTCTCTCTCTCTCTCTCTCTCTCTCGTCTGGTGGTGGTGATGATGGTGTGTGTGTGTGTGTGTGTGTGTGTGTGTGTGTGTGTGTGTTTGCTCTATCGAGTGGCCTCGCGCGGCAGGAGTTTGATATCGGGGCCGACTCCTCCCGCCAGTGACACGCGACCATAATCCAGGGTCCTTTAATAATTCCAGTGATAAATTACAGGCGGGGACAGGAGCTGCTGTATTATGCAGCGCGGACCGCGGGGCCGGGCCTGCCTCACTCCGGACAACGCCCGCCCCTCCCCGCCGCTTTTTCACGTATCAAGCGATTGGTCGCGTTTGGCCCGCTCTCGCCGGGAGGAGGAGGCGAGCATCACTTATTGATGAAGCTCTCGAGCCGGCACGCCGGGCCGCGCCCGAAGTGGGGCAAGTTTTCCCAGGTTTTGTCCGCTTCATAATTCATGGTAGGGGACAGGAACGGATCCTTGCTAATGTATGCCCCGGCTTCGGTGGGCGGCGACTCGCAGCGCAGAGAGCGGCACCAGCAACTCTGGTGCTCCGCCCGGCTGGTCTGCGGAGTTGGGCAGGGATAAATAATGTATGCTACCAATTTGCATGCTGCCTCTATTCATCAGGGTTTTTGGCTGGGGTCCAGGCGGCCATCCCCTGTTGTTTTGCCTGCCAATAAGCCGAGCTGGGCGCCTGGGCTGTCACCTCCCCGGGGACGGTGGCGAGCCATTAATGACTGCAGGTTGGGACTGCTGATTGTGATAATGCCCATGTGCAGCCATCTCGGAGGCCGGGCAAGCCAATCGCCTTCCGTCCGTACTCTCTCACCAGTATTGACGCTTCCCGCGCGCTGCCGGCAGTGGAGGTCTCCAGTTCCGCGCTAAATTATTTATGTATTTTCATATTGGGCCATTGTGCCGGCAAGCTCTGTGGTCAGTCGCTGTGTGATTCGGTGAGGATTTCCCCGCTCAGGTCTGGCCACCCTCTGTACGCACTACGCCGCACCCATGCTGATGGAGACGGCAACTCAGACCCCTCCGGTAAGGCTCGCCCTGCCGCCTGCCTGCCTGTCTCCCTCTCCCTCTCTCTCTCTCCCTCTCTCTCTCTTTCGTTCTCCTCTCCCTCCCTTCCTCCCTCTCGCAGCAGTCAGCCCGGCCCGGCCACGCCACGCCACGCGACTTTCCCCTTACTCCCTGCCTCCTCCTCTTCCCCTCTCTCTACACGCGTCCTTCTCACTCTCTGACCGATCTTGCGAAGTTGCCGAAGTGGCCGCGTCCCTCCTCTGTCCACTGCGTCCCAGTCCCTGCCAGAAAGCCAGCCTGCTGCCTGACTCTCCCTCTCCCTCCCTCTGTAGCCCGACTGCCACGTCCTGCTGTAAACTTCTGGAAATATATCTTTGACATTTCATCGGTGAGTGCGATTATGTAGCCGCTGTCATTTTCTGCTGGTGGGGATGTGTTGTTGATGGAGCTGTTAACGTGGGTGAGAAGAGGGGGGGTATAGTTTCGCTTTGAATCTGTTGTCTAGACACGGAGAGGGCGTCTGAAGGGAACCCCCCATCTGTCCTGTGGCCTGACTTCAATTCGCCATTCAGGATTGCCTGCCCGCTTGTTGCGTTTCGAGTGACATTTCGAAGTGTGGAAGTGACACTATTCTGACGACACAAACCTCGCATTCTTTGTGTTTTTGTGTTGAGCATCAGATACATGTGTAAGACTGTAGGCGAGATGTTGTCACTGCTATAAGTGTTACGTGGATAGACTTGATATAGTTTGAGCTATGGCTTCGTGATTATTTTCGGCGAGAAGTGAATAGAGCCGAATGGGCCGGTAATACACGATTTGTCATTAATTTGCTGCTAAGTTGTGAAACTGCGTGGAATGCAATGTATTATGCCTCTTGTCACGGCGCGGTCGTTGAGCATGCCGATAGTTACTGCATGGCTTCTGAGGTGATAGATAGTATGTTCCTTGGATATCCAGCTTGTTCATCGAGCAGGAATAGGGAGGGGGTGGGGGTGTGAGGCGGGGTTAGGGAGGACGGGGAGAGAAGGAAGGGGGGATGAAAACAGATGAGCCATGTGCCGTCAGCCCCATCTGCCTCGCCCATAGCGCCGCTCTATGTGGGGTGAGGCTGGCCAGGTCTGTTGCCCGAAGTTGTGAATTGGATTTGTCCTGCTTGACCCAATATTGGCCAATGGAACATCGATACGGGGCCGTCCTAACGGGAATGCATAATCGCGGGGGCCTGCCGATCTGCACAAATTGTGTCTGGCATTTGGACCCCGGCAGATTCACTCCGTCCTCGCCGCCTCGGTCCCGGCGCCTAACCTCGTTACCCGTGACGCCAGCTTGCTCTGCCTAAGTCTTTATGGTCACCTGTTCTGCCTCACTCCATGTCCACACCAATGCCGCTGATGAAATTTGCTTTTCTTTTTTACCCACTCTTCCCATATCGTTTTTGCCTGTCCGTGCGTTGTAGGGTTTACCGAGTTCTTAGGAACTGAAGTTTTTCCGGCCACAGTCTTGTTTTTGCGATATGGTTTGGTTTGTTGGCTTGGGTACGTGCCTGCCTGTTTGTCTCGGTGTCGCACTGGATATGGGATCGAAAGAGTGGTTCTCGCTCCATCCCATTGTCGACAATCCACGAAAGGAACGTTCGTTTTCGCCCCTGCTGCGTAAAAGAGGCTGTTGTTCGCGAAGCTTTTGTGATGCATGTATCGTTCCTGGCGGAATGGCTGTTTTGGCATTGCGTTACACGTCTGACCGTGTACCCTGATGTGTGTGTGACAGGGAACTTCCGATTCCCCCCTCGGGGACTGCATCCCATTGCGGTGTCAGTCGGCGTTGTCCGTTCACGGGTGCCCCCTGCTATTGCCGGTGGAGAGGTCCAGGCAGCCTGGCCGGGGATATGGTCCGCTGCGGCGATCACCAGCCTCCATCACAGTAATTGCTTTGGGAGTCGATCTGGTTTCCAGAATCCATGTGAAAATGTTTCCCCATGACGGATGGAGTGTCAATAAATCAGGAGGTGCCTTTGGTGTATCTGGTAGTGGTCTAAGTGAAAACAAACACGACGGACGGCTATCATGCAGGATCAATAGACACCAAGGCAGCCGTGGCCGGCCAGCCGCTCGGAACAACGCGCCCCACGCCTCTCGGTCCCCTTCCCCACCTCTGTCCCCCTGCATCTCCTACTCGCACCCCTAACACCCCCACCATCCTTCCCCCTTCACTCTTCTCTCCGTACCTCCAACCAATCCTGTTCGATGACTACTGGGACTTCCACTCATCCAGACCCACTTCACTGGACCTCTCCCAGGAGAACGTCCACGGCCTCCTCTCGCCCCTGTCTGTTAAGGCCCCCCCCCCCCCCCCCAACTCCCCTGCCTGATCTCATCCCCCTCGGTCGTCCCCCCATTTCTGGATGCCCTTGTGGAGGTGAAGATAGAGGGCGGCTTCTCTGTGTGATGGTGCCAAAGAACTGAAAGTTGCTTCGCATTGCCTCTGTTGATTGATGCCACGCCATAGCGATATGCGTTGGATTGCGGAGTGTTAAGGTTGATGTGGCTCTAATAGAGGCCAGTATTAAAATTCACTTTCGCTGACGAGATTCAGTACGAATACCTTATTTTCATAACGGATGCCTCCCTGTCCCCCTCTCGACGGAACATTGACCGCTCGCTGTTGGCAGGTGACACGTCAGCACGCCACGTTATTATTAGCACGAAGCGTGTCCCTGCATGCCTCAGTTGGTGGGGCATTCAGTGCACTGCTTATATCCTTCCTTAATGTGTCTTGTTTGGTCGAATATCCCGCACTTGCAAGCCGCCAAGGCTCTCTTTCCTGTGCCAGGTCTCTCGTCACCAGCTCGTTTAGAATGGATTCCCCCTTCTGTCACTATTGTCCCCACTCTATGCACAGCTTTCCTTCCTTTACCCTGTGGCACCGTGGTTGTGCAGCCAAGGGTGACCTGTAGCACTGGCTGCCGTTGTCTTGTCAGCCTTGTCAACACCAGGCCTGGTGACAGACCCATGGGAGTGGGGCCACACGGCTCCTTGCAGGTTGGCGGGCTGCCTTTGTCCCACTGTCTTTTGATCTGGCCGCGTTGCAGGGGGTGTTGCGTGCAGGTGTGTAGTGGGAATCGGACCCTCCGCTCCACTTCGTGTAATGAATGCTTCCCCCTTTCTCTGGCTATGGCGTGTCTAGCCACGATAACGTTGCGGGATGAAGAACTCCCCACATAATGCGCTAGAGCGCTTACAAAACAACGATAAATGTCGAGTGACAATGCGCCGAGGTCTCTTGTGTCCAAAAACCGCCATCACAGTTTTTTCATTCCTGCATCCAGTTTGATTGGATTCGTCACAGTTAATTGTGTAGTCTAGAGTCACGTGACGCGTGGAAGCGTGCAGTGCCGCGTTGGATCACTGTGGTGTCGAGACTTCGAGCCCTGCCGTCAGGAATAAACAGAAAGGCCGGAACTGGAGAGAATGTTGAGGACGAAAGAAGTATCGTTTATAACAGATTTCGGTTGCTATCTGAGCGTTGTAGAGTTTAGTGGATGATTCATCTACAGCCAACATAACAGGTTGTTGCAAGGGGCCATTAACACCAGCTGTTTATTCCAGTAATCACTCTTCAACACGTAACATCACCTGTTTTGAAACGAACCATGGGGAAAATATGTTGTGTACGATTCAGGTCACGCCAGACGGCCCTTGGCACTAAATCAATCAATAAACGACTTGTGCCGACTTGGTGTAAAGTAGGTTGAAGATTCCTTGATATTTTTGCCCAAGGCAAGTGACGACTTTTCACCTGGTTCTCTATCCACTGGTCTGTCAGTCTACGTGGCTATATGTCTACATGGCTACCCGTCTACATGGCTGTATGTCTGCATGACTACCTGTCTACGTGGCTGTATGTCTGCAAGACTACCTGTCTACGTGGCTGTATGTCTGCATGGCTACCTGTCTACGTGGCTGTATGTCTGCATGACTACCTGTCTACGTGGCTGTATGTCTGCATGACTACCTGTCTACGTGGCTGTATGTCTGCATGACTACCTGTCTACGTGGCTGTATGTCTGCATGACTACCTGTCTACGTGGCTGTATGTCTGCATGACTACCTGTCTACGTGGCTGTATGTCTGCATGACTACCTGTCTACGTGGCTGTATGTCTACATGACTACCTGTCTACGTGGCTGTATGTCTGCATGACTACCTGTCTACGTGGCTGTATGTCTGCATGACTACCCGTCTTATCGATCTGCACTGCCAACCTGTCGACACGTGTGCCTGTCCGTTGAGGCCGCAAGGCAGAATAAAAAGTGATGATTAATTCTCGCCTGGGATTCATTGTTCCTCGTTGTCATTGAAAGGGATTTGCAGCGTAGCCGCCACAATTACTCTTTCGTTCGTGTGATAAATGAGCATTAGAAGAAATGGCTCAGGTTCCCTTTTTTCCCTCCTCAGCAGCGCCGCTGATGCGAGCTGAAAAGGTCTTTATGCAGTTACTCGGGTGAATTGTCGCGTCTTTGAACGCATTGTTTGCTGTAGATTAGGTGTGTGCTTTGGTCTTTTTCAGAGCAGGCCGTTTTCATCAGGCGCAATCGAAGTTGATTCAAACGTTATTGGTTCTGACATAGTGCTATATTTTTCCTGAAGCTGTTTTCCCCACCACCGCAATTTACACGGGCTCTGCCGCCGTCGTTGTAATGACCACGACAGTTCTCTTGATGTTTCCAAAATGCTGCCAACGGCCTGCAGTTTCCACGGCGATGGGGGAATTCCATTAAAACTGCCATTGTGTTTGCTTTGAGGCGGGCGCTGATGGATTCCCATTTGCTGGTCAACACGGAGCATTCAACAACAATATCATTTAATAGGGAGAAACACTGACATGACGATCGATCTTCACGCCTCTCCGCATCCACAGGCAGTCGGCACGCCAGCGGGCCCTGGAGAGTAGTGGCCTCTGGACATGGGGGGGAGGAGTTGGTGGAGTGTCCCCTGTGGGGAGGGGACGTGCTTCCTCGGTGGGGAGGGGTTCTGTCGAGACAGGAGATGAGGTCCAGGGAGCCGTGCCGCTCAAACGCCCGTCCGTCCCTTTGCCGCGCTCCTCCATTTCAATGGCGCTGTTTTCTCCCCTTTCCCGATGTTTTCCCTCCATTGAGGCCGCTGCCCACAATTGAGATGTGCCCCGGGTGTGGGAAGTTTCCCCGCCATTGTTTGCTCATTTGACCGCCTGTCCTGGCTGCGGGTGCCGGGAAATGGGCTTGGGGTGCCTGGGACTGGGGGACGGGGACCGAGGCTTGGGTTTCCTCAGAGCATGACCGGCCTGCATCGCTTGTCCCTGGCATTGCAGCCATGTTCCCAATACCCTCCACCCCCACCCCACCCCCAGCCCCACCCCCCACCGCACCCAACTCCTTTCTCCTCCTTCCTGTGCTGTCCCCACTCCACTTCTCCATTCCCAACCTCTGTTCATACGCCTTGTCTACGCGATATTCATATTCGTCTGCCCTTTTAAGCTGTCTCCATTTTGCTTTATCTCATCGATCTACGCTTCTCACGTTTTCTGTATACTAACCCATTCGTGGTTTCTGTACCTCCCACCCTGCTTCCTCGAATCACATCCCCCTGTGGGTTGGGGGTAAGAATTGAACGACCGCGTCTCCCTACGCGATTCGTAAGAAGCGAAAAACTAGGGACACCGTTACTTGCTTTGCGTTTACTCTAAAATGTTCTAGTGATTTTCGTGCTTAATGGCCTTACATAGCCTACAAAGGCTGATAAGCCGTAAAACACTATCCATCCATCCATCCTCGAATCCCACTCGCCCAACCCTCTACCCCATGCCCTTCCTAATGCCACAGCCTTCCGTTCTCTCCTTGATGAACAGAACGCGCTATTATCAAAAGCCTAGAAATCTAGGACTGATGAGCTGCGTAGCTTGGCATGCCTCACTGTCTTTCCCCGCTTTCTTCAAAACCCACTCATTTCCAGCTTCTGTTGTCATGTTGTGGTGCTGAATGTTGATGTATCCATTCCCCCTACTTAGAAGCACCGCTCTGCCCCTTCTTTCCCTCGGAGTAAATTAGGGCTGGCCTGTCGTGCCCTGGTGGTCTTCACTGTGCCGGAAATCTGGCAGCTGCTGCATCGTCCTCTGCTTTCCGGACGGAAAAGGCCACCCTCCGGGCCTTTGTGTTCACAGATGTGAGACGCTAACCCTCTCCATGCACAGATCGAATGCGACCTGGTCATTCACTGTTCTCCGTCCACTCAGGTTCGAGAGAGAGAGAGAGAGAGAGAGAGAGAGAGAGAGAGAGAGAGAGAGAGAGAGAGAGAGAGAGAGAGAGAGAGAGAGAGAGAGAGAGAGAGAGAGAGAGAGAGAATCTGTGTTTAAAAGGTGTCCTTCTTTTTAAGGCCAGCGACACCCCATCCTCACCCTTGCCCTAGATTAGTAGCCCCAGGGCACTGTCGCATGGACATTGTAACGAGTTGTAGACTCGAGTTGTTTCCATGTCTGCCGACGACATTTGTAAAAATATGTAAATGCCTTCCACCATTTTGGCCAGGTTCAAAGTGTAGTAGCTTCTTAGCAGGCTATCAGCGCGCGCGCGTACACACGCACGCACGCACACACACACACACACACACACACACACACACACACACACACACACACACACACACACACACACACACACACACACACAGAGAGAAGGTCGGGTTTTTCGTCTGACCTCCTCTTCATGTAAAGTTCTGTGACACTATGGCATATCTTGCGGTGTGAGCTGTGTTTAATGAAGGGTTGCGCTGTCAAGCATTTTTGGGAAATTGTCCCAGCTTGAAATAGGTAATGATGGAGGGAGGGCCATTATGGTGGGTACTAATTGCAGCACACAGCCTTGCTAACGGCGATAATAGGACATAGCTGTGAACCTACATAGAGGCTAGTGGCCCTTGCCACAGCTGGAACGTTGCCTGCCAGCATGGACACGTCCGTAGTTCGGCGCCACCTTAGTTTCCACCACCATGCTTCAGTGATATAAATTATCTCTTTCATCACTTCATATACACAGCATTACTACCGCAATGTTCATCATAGCGTTTATCAACCTCCAATGTAGTCGTGACCACGTCCGTCACTAGTACGTCCTTGCACACTTCTGTAACCACGCCTGTTCTCACGACCACTTGTTCCTCGCCTGAACTATTGACTACGTCTTTGATCTCTTCTGTATTCATGACCACGACTCTTATTAATGCAGTTCCCTTATCATAATCACTCACCACCCGTTCATTGCACGCCCCGCTTCTTCTGGACAGTGTCACAACTGTCCAGACCTTATCTGCCTACTGCGTTTCCCACCCACTTTTCATTGTACCTGCGCCCTCAGTAGCTACACGAGCGCCTCGACCACTGCGACCGTTATAGTCTCCACTTGTGCCAGCTACCGTATTTCCACACCGCTGTTGCACCATTGGTCACACCCTTCAGTGTTACACTTTGTATCAGTCATCCACAATGCTATGGCCGTCTGCATTTATTGCGAATAGCATGTCTTAGATATAATCTCGCTATCACAATGGCTGCATTTTGTTCATCTGAGCACTGATGACCGAGCGCATTGCGACACGCAGTTGCCGGTTCAGTTGCCACCTCATCAACACAATCACCACATCCATCACCAGCGAAAAGGTCAGCTAGCCACGTTTGAGAACTTCTTGCATGACCTCAGCCACGTGACCTCGCTACCTCAGTGGTTGAATTTGTCGTCATTTCAACTGTTCCAATTTTCTGCTTTGTGAACGTGGAATCTTGGTCACCATTATCACCGCTCTATCTCTTCAGGGCCTCGACACACTTTTTCTCTGTAGCCACTTTCGTCCAGCGTCTCTAATGGAGCACATCCCTGAAGTCTCATACTGTGCACAGAGCGGCGTTTTGTTTCTAGCGTGGCCACAGAGGCTCTACTGCTCGTGAGGCGAAGGGAGAGCTGTGATGCTGAGGGACACAAAAAATGTGTTGCTCAGTCCGTGATGTTTGGGGAAAAGAGGGTTGTTTGGTTGGTATTGGATTTGGCACAACCAAATATTGAGCAAATTGACCATGTTCGTTTCACACCTGCGAAAGTAACAATTTATCCGTAAATAGTCTCAATCAATTCCATTTCAGAGCACTAATGGCTGGGACCAATTACAAATGTTCATGTTCCAATATGCTCGGGCCGTGTGCCGGAGCGAGCGCGGTCCACACAGGTTAACGACCCAATAAATCAATCTATCACAATCACTCACTCTGTTCTGCTATGCAGAATGAGTTGAAGTTCTAAAGAAGCATGAATATTTATGCGCTAGTGCTCGTGCGTACAGAGGGGTAGGATACAGAATCCTTGTTCTCTTCAGCGTGTTTCCTCTTCTCTTGTCAACGACTGGTCTTTCTTCTTGACTATCGCTTATGCACCATTTAGTCCATTTGCATTGGGAGTGAATTCAATGAGTCTGGCTCCATGGTAACGACGTTTGTTTTTTGTTTGTTGCAGGAGATGAAAGTTAACTGGGCCACCTCACCAAGCAGTGCACCCAAACAGGACACCAGCAGTAAGTATTGCAGTCTCCCCTCCCTTTTTTCCCTCATGCTTGACGCCCTCTCAGGAGGTGCGAATTTTTGTCATTGTCCTTTTGCCCCAAGTGCTACATGACCTGGTGTGAGAAACCTCCATGCTGTATGCACATGAGAGTGGATGACGTTGATTAGTGATCAGAAACGAACATGCGGACTTCGAGGCATTATCTCACAGTCAGGAGCTCTTGTTGCGAGAACGTAGCTGTTAAATTTTTTTTCTGAACAAAAGAACGTAAGCGTAATACTGCAGGAATAACTTTGCCAATGCTTGCACGCAATCACACTATTCTGTCCCTGCGATACACACACAGCGCTATTTTGCCTGCATTGCGAGTACTAATGTGTCATTTCCATACACCTTTTCACAAATATATGAGCCCCTGGTCTGTACATGAAGTATTTTCACTTGTTCATTCGTTCGTTCATTCGTCTGTACGTCAATTCACATATTCGTCCAGATGGTCTTTGCGCTGAGTCAATCGAATTCATTCCTTATGTGTGCACGCTGATACATGTTGGTGAAGCTTAGGTTAGCATACATGGCTGCATGGCTGCGTTTGGGCTTGTTTGACTCGAGCGTATGGGGTATTGAAAACGAGCTATGTCTATCGCTTAGAAGACGAGTAGAAAGGGTGTTATGAATGGTATACAAAAGGTGCACAAGTGACAGCAGTGTATGAAAGCATGTCTATGAATGTAATGAATTGTACGTAAGAGGAAAGCGGTCGTGGTTTGGGAGTGGTGTGCACGTGTATTTCAATCAGAACGGCGAAATGTATGCCTGTGGTGCGCCGAAACAAGCTCTGCCTTGCACGCACGGCCCTGTTTTGACAGGTAACGGTGCATTCAGCGTCGCTGAGACTAGTGAATATAGTCTCAGCAACAGGTTGGTCACGTGATAGCCTAAATTCTTCCATAAAATGCATACCACCGTTCTGAACAGCCACGCTGAATGCCATATCACATCCTGAGTGTATTCCTCCGCTTGTTGTGATACACTCCATACTGGCAGCCATTTTTCGGTCAGTTCATTTTCTAAACATCGATTTCCCATGAATGTAAAACTTGTGTGCGGTAAAATTCGAATCACAAGAGTGTAATATTGTGAACTCTACTAATTATAAGGACTTTGAATACAACAGCAATATTTATACTTCATTGAGCGAGTTCGGAGGGTCAGAGTCGATCTCTGGTTGTGAATTCTTGTCAGCAAACCGTTAGATGACAACTAAAGACGCTTCAGCGTTTGTGTGAACAGTGATTACACGTACCTTGTCAGCAAACCGTCAGATGTCAATTCAACACTGTCTAGTCTCGCTGGATAAGCAGTGAATCAGAAAATGGCTTTAACTTCAGCTCCAAAGAAAAGAAAAAGAACAGAAATGACACCCAAAGACAAAGTGGACTTGCTTGATCGCTACCGAGAGCTAAATTCTAAAAGTTTGAGGGAGGGTGCTGACATTTTGGGTGTGTCGGCATCATTTCTGTGCCAGACACTGAAAAAAGAAGATGAACTTAGGGCTGATATCGCAGAGGGCTCCAGTCAAGGCCAAAGGAAGCGTCGGCGCTGCGGGAAGGATAAAGAGACAGAAGATGGCTTAAAGCGGTGGTTCGACTCTATCCAAGCGCGCAACACACCTGTAAACGGCCCAATCCTGTGTCAGAAGGCGGAACAGATTGCTTCCCAGCTTGGTCGCTCCGAATTCAAAGCTACAAATGGGTGGTTTAACAGGTGGAAGAAACGCAACGGCTTGGTGAAGCGGGAAGTGCCGGTTAATAAAAACGCCGCTTATTAAAAACACTTTTGTTCGGTCCCAATGTGTTTTTAATAAGCGGCGACTACTGTATATACACAATCGCACGTGCGCAAGGCAGTTTACAACCTTATAGACACGTTCGCGCTAAAAGTAGTTCTCAAATGATTTCCTGAAAATCTCATAGATTAGTTTTATTAGAACACCAAGTTTGTGTTTATCTATCGGGATAAATAATTGGAGTGAAATAGAATCGCCTCTTTTTACTCTCAATGGTCTTCTGATCATGTTGAATTTTGATTGGTAGAATCATTGGAATGTGGATTCGAAGTCACGTGACCAACCTGTGTCAGAGATAGTATTACATCTCTGTGTTCAGAATGGTAACGGTGCAGGCAGCATGCTGAGCTCTGCAGCTCAGCCTCTATGCTTCTGAGGCTTTTGACCGTGTTGCTTGTGGGATTATCTGCTGTCGGCATCTTTGGAAATGGTTGGGAATCCATCTTTAATTGCCACCACACTGGCGACGTTTCTCGTCTTTGGCAAGGTGACGTGGAGAGGAGGAAGGGCTAGACCTGCCACAATGGCGAATAATGATCCTCCTGAGTCAGAGATGAGAGCCCTGATTGATTTTGTGCAACTGCCGCGACATTTCCAGTCTGATCCAGGCCAGAGAGTGCACCTTGAAGGAGGGGAACAGAGGGGGTGGGGGTTATTGGGGGAGGGGGTCGGAGTGGGGGGAAGTGTAAAAGCAAAACCAAGCGAAAGTTAAGTGGGGAGAGGGGGTGGGTTTGGAATTACAGGTTGGGTTGACTGCACGAGTCTTCTAGAATCTTCTGCACTCTTCCACCCCAAACGCCAGCCACCCTGGATGAGAGAGGATTTAATCGGTTTGCCCTTGGCTGCCCATTTTCTCCAAGTGACGAGTAGTGCACCCCTGTCGCGTAGGACGAAGCCACTTGCCTTACCTCCATGCCTGGAGCTGATGTCAGCCCTGGGTCAGCTTTTGTTTGGGCGACAGTTAAAATTGAAGCCAACCACGTGACTTCACTGTTTTCAACGCTGCCGCTGCTGCGTGGCATTCAGTTCCTTGCACAACTGTCGGCAACGATTTCTGAGACACAAGCGGCGTCAGGTGACATCAGCACACTCCGCTATATTTATTCTTTTTTTATATAAAGAGCAGCCGATCCTGGCTTATCTATGGCTAAGCGAAGAAGGCTTTGGGGCCTGCAGACAGGTCTCCACTTGCGCTTCTTGGGGCCACAAAGGGAAAGGCCTGGCACGAAAGCCGCGGCGTGGCGCGGACTAATGCACCGCTAGAGCTGGGGACAAGGAGAAAAGAAGGAAAGACGGCTGTGCTGTGTTGCGCCGCCATGCGGAGAGTTTATTAACCCTGCCTCAGAAGAGACGAGCTGGGCAGCGTGCCGACCAGGGGAAGTAACTCGTGCTTTATGAAGCCAGCGGCTACCCGAACGGATCTGGGGCCCGAGTTGATTTTAGCTTCAGGCCCGAGGGAAAGACTGGGGTGGGAGGCAGGCAGGGAATGAATGGTTCTGGGTAGGATGGAGGAGCTAGGGCGGGATAAGTTGCTGACTTGATGAGAGGGCAGACGTGGCTGAGGGGTTGTTGTCCGTTGAGCCTTGCTCTGGGCTGGGGAGATGAGAATGAATGGCCATGAAGACGAAGCAGTAGAGACAATGGCTAGAACTCGTCTAGGAAAGGAGCATAAATAATGGTTGTAGATGAATGAATGAATGAATGAATGAATGAAGAAATGTATTTGGAGACTATGCGGGTTGAACGGTGTGTGTGAGGGGGAGGAAGAGACAGTGAGGACAGAGCTGATGCGAGTGGACTGACAGCCAAGACCAGAGATGAGAGTGGGGTGAATCACCTCAAGCGTTTGGGTTAGGTGCTGGGGAAAAGGGGGTGGAGGGAGGTCAGGGAGGATTGATTGTGGCTTGAGGGGCTGGCTCTGCAAGTCAGACTACTGGTGCCAGAACGCCCTAGGCAGACTGCAACCCAGGTAGGGTTCGTCTTGGGGGAGAGCTGTCTCTTGTTGAGCCTGGCTAGTACCAGGCTGCCCTGGCGCGCGGTGGCGGCTGTAAACTGGGGTGGGCAGGTGTCCTCTGGATGGAAATGTCAACCTCGTCGCCAGGCCCGCTGCCAGACAAATGTGCAATTGTCATCAAGGTCCTGGCATCTCCTGGGCGCGCCTCAGGCCTCCAGCCCCCTTGTCCCGTAATTCGCCCTCCCTCCCCGTCTGCCTCGGCCCTGCATTTCAGCCTTTCCTGGCTGCCTGCTTGTCTGGTCATTTCGGCCCACACTCTGACTTTCTGTCAGTCTGCCTTTTTGAAAGCACTGGTTAGCTTTTTTGTGTGTCGGAACTTGGAAGCTGTTGGGCTTGTGGTGCATGTGGTCTCTAAGCTTTCGGGTCGACCTTCTCGTCCCAATGGATGGGAACTTAAACTGCAGCGAGTCTAAGCTTCATATCATCCCGGCACGCACGAGGCACCTACCCCGACATCTATGACCACCTTGCGCTGAGTTCGAATAACTGCATAGCTTAAGCTTCTTTGCAGTCATCCGATTGCCCCCCTCTTTTTCTTTTTAGCTTCTTTTGATGTGGCTTAGATAAACTTCACGACGGCTGGAGCTGTGCGACAGCTGATAAGGAGACCGAGAGGGAGCCAAGCTTGAAGATGAGGCTTACTGCCACTCGGACCGTGTTGCGTGGGAGAGACGTGCGTCTGATTGAGTCCGATTTCCATGGGGCGCCTGTCCGTGCAGTCGCTATGGCCCTGGGCAGGAGAGGACGTCAGGAGTTGCAGGGAGGGGAGGCGGGTCAGGCAGAGGAAGGGGCTGGTGGTGAGGATTATGACTGTGGAGATGATGAAGTGTGTGATCGGAGGGGGAGATGAAGGGGGATGCGGTGGGGGTTAGAGGCAGGGGTTGAGGTGGTTATTGCGGCAGGGCTGTAGTGGTTCCTCGGGGTAGGGTCCCTGTGGAGATGATTGAGTGCTTGGTCTGCATTGGTGAATTATGAAACCCCACGCAGCCAGCAGCAGAGATCAAAGTGCCCGTGTTAGGGGCAAGGCATCCACGTGGAAATATAGGTGTGTGAATAATGAATACTTATGCGTTAGGTTGTGTCGTTAGCACGGGCAGGCGAGGTGGGATGATGGATAGGGACCGCCGTGGGTAATGCCGGGACGATCCGTGCAGGGCGGTGATGTATCGAGGAGGGGAGAGGAACACACACACACACACACACACACACACACACACACACACACACACACACACACTTTACGTCACTCTCCTGGGACGGATGACTTCGCCACCGGCTTCTGTCCCTTCCTGTAATGACGCCCCCACCCGCTCTTTCTTACCTTTCTCTCCTGTGCTCTGTAGTTGCCCCAGTGTCCGTCTTGTGCCTTTGTTTGAATCGACATTTCCCTCCTTACGACTCCATGCTTCTCCAAGTGTTTCGATTTCATCCATGCCTGCCTCGGACACCTGCTGCCCACCCTATTCGTTGCTTCGCTTGCCCTGGATGACTAACGCACCATGTGCTCCACTCATAATTCAGTCTTGCCTCATGAAAGCACTCGGCTTCTTCTCCCTCCAGTCACACACTCCTGCCTCACACATGCTGCTCTACTGGCACCTAGCCCTACTGCCTTCTCATGTCGCCTTTGCCATACTTAATCCCTTCATTCCCACTCACTTCCCACCTCATCTTTAATTTCTCCTCCTCCACCCTCTCCTCCCCCCCCCCTTCTCTCTCTCTCTCTCTCTCTCTCTCTCTCTCTTCTCTCTCTCTCTCTCTCCTCTCTCTCTCTCTCTCTCTCTCTCTCTCTCTCTCTCTCTCTCTCTCTCTCTCTCTCTCTCTACCCCACCACCCCCGTCCCTCCCTCCCTCCCTCCACTCAGGGCCTTTTTCCTCATCCAGACTTTCCATTCCTTCGTCTTCGTTTGGTGTCACTTCCGGGTTCCTCTCGTCCTACTGAATCGGGCTTCAACCCAGCCTGTTTCCATCCCAGTCACGCCTGGCTCTGCTTGTCTGCATGGCAACCCGCTTGTCTCCAGGGGCCAACCTCTGCATGCGCCTGCTCCCTTGTGAGTTTTGGGATGGAGGTAGCAGTTGGGGCCTTTGATCGACCTACAAACCCCAGTGACGTATGGATCTACGCCCCATCATTTTGGGCAGGCATCGCTCATTCTGTCAGTCAGTCCGTTAGCTGTCACTCATGTCAGTGCAACGAGACCATTGAAACCGTTTTGCCGAGATGTCTACAGGACAAGGCGCCTTCGATTACTGAAGTGTGCATGCGCGTTTGTATGTTTGCGTGTGTGCGCGCGTTTGTTGGAGCGTGTGTGTGGTGTGTGTGTCTCCATGTGTTTTGTGTGTGTGTGTGTGGTTTTTTTTTTTTTTTTTTGTTTTTTTTTTTTTTTTTTTTTTTTGGGGGGGGGGGCGTGTGTGTGTTCCTAAAACACTGCTTGATTTTCCACTCATGGCGAGATTTGACTTCTAGATCGATGCGGTACGTGGTCAGTCGTGGGCAGGCTTGTTGGCGGGGAGGGGGGATTCCGAGTTACGTGACGTGGCTGCAGGCCAGCACTCGTGGAGGATTTGCTTCCTGGGAGTAGGAACCAACTTTCTACAGCCTTGCAGGAAATGGAGAGCGGCTCAGTGATCGGTAAACACGATTGGGCTGGAGTTCATCGATGACGTCATATAAAGATTGGAAGTGGAGATGAAAATCTGGAGATTATCTGTTATGCTTCGGCTTAGAGCTTAGTGTGAAGTTTAGAACGCTTTGAGAGAGAGAGAGAGAGAGAGAGAGAGAGAGAGAGAGAGAGAGAGAGAGAGAGAGAGAGAGAGAGAGAGAGAGAGAGAGAGAGGGGGGGGGGGCAGCAACGCAGTTTCCTATGGGGCTCTCTCTGTTCCGACTAGACAGACTTTGGGGTCTAGCGCTCTGCTGAGCTAGCAAATATCTGCCTGGCGGATTTTGATTCAGTCTTTGGTGTGTTTGTGGCAAGATTAGGGCAAGAACAGCCTGTCCTGCTTTGCGGACACGCTTCTTGATGCAAGAAGAGGGAAAGTAAAAGGGGGAATTTTCCCCATGGGTTCTTACAGAAGGTTGGTGACAAAAGAGGGAATTGAGTTGTCGTTCACTTATTGTAAAATCTGCACAAAGCTTTCACAATGTATTGTTCTCATAGATGAAAACCCGTTCAGCAACATTTCCCTCATCCCCAAACCATTAATGCATTAATTTTTATCTTTTTTGACAGTCAGAGGTAAGAACCCCTTTTCTACCTTTTTTATGTATTAATGATTTGCCGAAAGGCAAACTTAAAATGTTACCAAGTTCTGAATGAAATGTAGTGGTGGAAGCGTGTGCATGAGAATGCGATAGCCGATGCATGCGGTAGCTAGGCGTGTATTTTTTGCTCTTTGAGGAGGAGTTGGACGTAGGGAAGGAGGCAGAAATTGCTTTGAGCAATCCGTCAACCCGTGCAGATGCTCACGACAGTCTTGTGAGGTTTGAGTGAAGAGAGAGAGGCTGTGGATTTCTGTGTGTGCACGGAGGCTACCCGACGGAACTGTAACCCACGACCTTGTGATGATGCGCAAGTTGTCGGAAGTGGTTGCTGTGAACGCCGAGTGAGCTTTTCCAGTGATCACCGCCATGATCATGTTGCAGATTCCAGAACACCCAGGAAAGCTGGAACGAAAGTTAAGTCGGTCTACTTCATAATCTTGATGGTTAGGGCACCTTCACTTGTTTCTTTTCTCAGTCCCCGGCCCCCACTTGTTTCTCTTTCAGCATGAACAGTCGATGACGCCCACTCATCCACTGTTCTGAGCCCAGCGTGCTCTCTAGAATCTCGCAGAATGACTTGAGGAACTTGTTTGAAAAATGAAAAGATTCAGCTATTTGAAGAAATCCAGCTTATGAACAAATGTTAAAAAGAGACATTAACAAGCACCCCCTAAATTAAAAAAAGAACAGAAAGAAGACATGGATTGTCCCCCTCAACAGAAGTCGTAAAAATGCAGTCCTGTAGATTACGCCTTATTCAAGCTGAGCACATTGTCTGTTTCTCGTTGTTCAAAATAAAATACCGTAAAAGATGTGGACGAAAAAACTTTCGAAACCATTCTGAACCACGCATATTTGAATCGTTGGTTTGTCTTGATTTGGTGCACTGTGAAGGTGGAGGAGGAGTGGAGATTTCGACTGCTATGTGTAATTTTCCTTTCTGTTTTTCCTGTTGCAGAACACTACCACATATTTGTGGGAGACCTTAGTCCAGACATAGAGCAGCATCAGTTACTGGATGCCTTCAGAGTATTTGGCGCCATCTCGTAAGTATACTTTTCATCCTCTAGAATGGCTTGGGGTTTCTTCCTGGCGTTTTCAGGCCTTTTTTTTTTGGCAGTGTAGTTCGTATATTTGAATCTTGTGTGTATGTATGTATGTGTGTGTATATATATATATATATATATATATATATATATATATATATATATATATATATATATATATATATATATATATATATATATATATATGTGCACGTCCACGATATTGCCTAACAGTAGGTGGGACATACCTGTGTTTGGTTTCTTTGTAACCAGCGAGACGATCACATGCGTATATCATTATAAAAGGTATTATTTTGATATCTAGCATGAGGGAACATCAAATTAGTTCTATGAAAACAAACATGATGTGATTCTGACCAAATCAATCGATGTGATAAGCTCCTCCGCGACGATTGAGTTTCGTAAGAAACACCAGAAACCAAAACCAGAATGGCGTTGATAAAAACTAGTCATAAAGTATTTATTCATGACCCATGAACGAAACTATTGAATTGTATTAATAAAAAACTAATGTAGAATGCCTTACTTAACCCAAATTGGATGAAGATGGTCGATCGAACGGATCAAACGAACTGAAAGCTTCGCACATGTGTAGCAAATTTTCGTACGTAACAGAAGGAAATGAAGGAAACGCAGCCTTCTCATTGGTCAAAAATCGCGTGTACTATGACGTATCCTTCTATAAACGTGTTCATTGACTGCGGGATGACAAAAGCTTCCTCTGTATCCGTTTCGAGTGCGGAACAATATAGCAACACGTTTGGTACACGCATACCTTTCGTAAGTAACGCAGGGAAACAACCGACGCTGACCATCAAAATAGTCCCAAGAAATTGGTTAATACCAAAAGAATAATAAAACTATGCAGTTGTATGAGTAAACTAATGAAAGGAAAAGTAATTTGAACCTTCTCTTCAACACATTTATGTACACATGTTTGGTTTCGATTTTTTTCCTCTGAGCAAGGGTGGTAGAAACGAGAGTAACGTACACATAGGTCTTTTTTATTTCGGTAGAACTACCTCTGTTTTTATTTTGTGGCGACTTTCCACTGAAATATGACTAAATTAATAATTGAACTTGAATTATTTCACACAATCTATACTTTGTAAGGTGAATTTGCACAAGATAGCAAGCATTCAAAAGTGGCGTCGCAAAATGTCCCGTTTTTCGGCGCCATTTTTCCGCTTCGTACGAGTTTAATTATTTTTTTGTGAATCTCTGCAAAGCAAAACTATAAAAACTATTGGTCATAGCATTACAAAAACATTTAAAGAACCCATATAAATTTGAAATATATGCATGCTGACTGTGTTAGATAGTTTTATTCAAGTGTCTTTACCCAGACCCCCAGTTTTTGATAGTGTTAGGCAATATCGTGGACGTGCACATATATATATATATATATATATATTATATATAATATATATATATATATATATATATATATATATATATGTGTGTGTGTGTGTGTGTGTGTCTACTTTTATATACACACATACGAGTATCTTGTGTTTTATTTTCAAGTTCATCAATAGAAAGACAAAAAATTGCTCACGTGTATGTTCAGAGGTCTGTACATCTGTATGCGTTGTCTGTTTACCTGGGTTTTTTTTCCTCCTCCTCTTCCTCCTCCCCCCCCCCTCTCTCTGTCTCTCTCTGTCTCTCTCTCACTCTCTCTCTCTCTCTCTGTATCTCTCTCTCTCTCTTATCTCTCTCTTCTCCTCTCTCTCTCTCCTCCTCCTCCCTCCTCCTCCCCCCTTCCTTCCTCTCTCTCTCCTCTCTCTCTCTCCTCTCTCTCTCTCTCTCTCTCTCTCTCTCTCTCTCTCTCTCTCTCTCTCTCTCTCTCTTTTCTCTCCTTCTCTCCCCACCCCCCACCCCACTCCACCCTGTGCCTTCCTGTTTCCCCGCTACCTACACATGCGTGCACAGGCAAACTTTCACTTTCAGCCAAACTTTCCCCCGTGTTTTTGTCAGTGCGTCGAGTGTGTCTTTCCATTGTGATTTTTAAATATGTAGGAAAGCGATTAGGAAGTGCTGCAGTTTCGTCAAGGCTTGTTTTAAAGTAGACAATTCATTGGAATTGTATGAAACCCAGCTTTGATTAGGGTAAGTCATTCATGAATAAGTTCCTTTTAACCATTTGGATCTCGACCGACAAGAAAGAAAGAAAAAAAAGAAACCCACACAACACCCCCCACTCCCTAGCCCCTTTTATTTAACTGACAGACGCAGGTAATTAAACGGACGTAAGAACTGATTCTACTAGATCCAATGGGTTGTATGCCGCTTGGGCACTCCAGTGTGCAGAGGCTCCTTGGTCAGTTTCGGAAAGCTGTCATCTGCATCTGAGAGCATTAGCTTAAATTAAGATACATTTTCTGCGTTACTGCAGAATTGTAGTACTATGGTTATCGTAAATCCCAGTGTCTAGTGGAAAGTGTTGTCAGGTTCTCGTGTCTTCCGAGAAGGAAAGCTCCTTGGCAGTGCAGTCATTGGCATCGCTCAGTTAGACTGGCCAGCGCTGTTGTTACTCTAGTGTCCCCAGTCTTGCATTTTCCCTCCCTTCACCACTGCTGCTTGGCTCCTTTCTTTTCATCCCAAAACCCCTGCCACCGTGAGCCCACTGGCCCCCACATCCCATTCCCACCCCTTGCAGGCAATAGGCTGCTAGGTTTGCAAGGCAGTAGGGTTCCCCAGCACTCCCCTGTACTCTGCCTGGCACATCAGGACGCTTCCCTCACCTATCATGTCTTTGAGATGTTTCCTGTAGCAGTCTTCCGCACGCCACAGATTGGAAGTATGAATAACCTTTTTTTCTTTTCTTTTTTTGCAAGAGGCGTAAGTACAAAAATAGATGAATGTTCTTTTTCTCATTTGATCGTTTCCCCCATAACTTCTCAACTTTCTGAAGAAAGTTCAACCGTGTGCAGTTTTATTAGGGAATATTTAAATCTTATGAGGATACTGCAGTATTTTGATACCGCGGAGTACCACTTTAACCTTGTTGAAGTGGCAGTGCCCAATGATTGCTGCCCTTGGTAGTCGACTCGGGGGCAAACCCTAGGTTTTACTTTGTTGGACCTGGTTATTCATCAAAAAGACATTTTCAAAAGTATGATCCATGATCATTGCCTTTGACCCAAGCAACTGGTCATCCGCTCCTCGTCGGTTTTTGCTGATCTTGACTGCCACTATTTGGCGTCGATGCCTCGTGGCGGATGGTGCAGTCTTCTTGCAAACCCCAACAGTGATGGAAGGCCGCGCACTGGACTGATGACTGGCTGGACTTGTGAGACGATGGAGATGGGGTGGGCCCACAGGGGGGCTTAGGCTTGACCGCAGGAGCTCCTTGGTGTGGGAGCGGGATGCAGCAGGGCTCCCAGAGTGGCGGGCTGCGTGACCACCCGGGCCGCTGGTGGCAAGGAGCAGACGCCTCCGTCCATCCCACTCCAGCCAGCAAACACGGAGGCGATAAGATGTCTGAATAAGAGATGAGGCTGCTAGCTTCTACGAGACGTCACCCTGTAATTACGATTAGCCCAACCCGAGCGCGACTCCCTGGCAGGTGCCAACAGCAGCAGCGGTCCCCCAACCCTTCCCACCGTGGAGATGTTCGCATGTACAAGCACGAAGTATCTCGCCACACTGCTTGAAGGTGTCAGTCGGCAGTTTAGCCTACCCACCTCCCTCTCTCTGCACAGCACCGCCAATCTAATCGCTGAATCAGAACTCAACAGTCACAACAGTTCCTCTGGTGCTCATCAGTTTTTCAGTCCCACTCCGTTCTCTGTGCTTAGTGATGGGGTTCTACAGTCGTTAGGTCTCGGTACGAGTGCCTGTTTCTGCTCCACAGCGGACAGACGGCCGTTCTCCTTGGGGTTCCACTGTGTTCTTGAGCTTAGCAGTTATTCAGAGGCGATATCGTTCCTCTCTCCTCCAGTTGCTGTGTGACGGTCTCTGCAGTCGTCACCTCCTGATGATCAAGACGTGTACCGCACGTTGCGGAGAAACGTTGTCCTCCAGCTTGTATAGGCTAAACCTGCTCCCCATTCCTAGTTCCATCTCAACTCTAAACTCGACCTTTCCTTTGAATCTCTTTCCCCCTTCCTGAAAACACACACACACGCGCGCGCGCGCACACACACACACACACACACACACACACACACACACACACACACACACACACACAACATTAACAAAATTATCGTAGATATTAATTTTCTATATAATGTACATGTCCTTGGCGATTGTTTCCGTTGCATATTTCGTATAGTTGGCTTGCACGGTTGCGGCCTCCGTGGAGCCATTGCGAAGTTGTTGGTTTTGTGGTTGTTGTTTTTGTTTTGTTTTGTTTTGTTGTGGGTTGGGTTTTTTTTTTTTTTTTTTTTTTTTTTTTTTTTTGGGGGGGGGGGGGGGGGGGGTTGCTCCAATACTCATTTGTATTTAATAGGGCAGTTTAAATCCTCCACCAATATAATAAAATCTCCCCTTACCTCAAGACACGAAACTGCTGATACAATGGACAGACGTGACACAACTTGGGAGCACTTGACCCGACTTGTTTGCCGATAGATAGTTCTCCTTGTGTTCCTTGCCTCTGGGGTATTTCCACATCCAGGCGTCCCGCAGCTTTCACCCGTCTAGAACCGAATTCCCACCCTTGCTCCACACTTACCACTTTCTGTATGCCCGACCTCCGGGCTGCCGCTGTTTCTCCAATCGCCTCATGGGTGCTAGGGAGGTCAGAAGGCTGGATGATTTCCTCAAGACGGCCAGGGCCGACTTCATTGCCTTCAATCAGTGCGGGCCGGGCCGTCGGTCACCGGCGGCGACCTGTCTGTTTGAAGAAGAGGGGTAATTCCATTGTGACCCAATCAGTCTCGGCACGCGCCAGACAATGTGTTTTCCTGGGGACATGAAAAATCTGTCACGGGTCGTGACGGCGAGAGGAGGGGGAGGAAGGAGGAGAGGAGAAGCTGGAGGTTGAAAGGAGAAGGAGGAGGATGGAGAGGCGTTAGGGAGGAAGGAGGCTGGAGGGGGGCGATATCTGGCCCGGGTGGTAAGAGGTCGTACGTTGCGGCAAGGGAGAGGAGAATAAAGACGGCCAGTGGTTTTTATGGCGTCGTTAACCGCAACTCGGAACAACACCTTCCGGGGCGCACTTTGTAGCCCGCCTGACGCAGTGTAGGGCCCCGGCAGATGGATTGGCGCAATGGGGAGAAATAGCGAGTAGCTGAGATCTATGTGGGGAAATGGTCGATACTGGAAATGTATGTGGAAAGCGGCTGGCTCCGTGGTAAATCCAGGACAGACAAAGATCTCTGCAGTATATGGCCTGTAGTTAACTAGGATTTTAGATAAGGACTCGAAATGGAGATATTGAGTTGAAAATGCTTTATTGTGGGGTTGTATGCTAGAAGCGGTCAAAAAAGCAAGTTCTTGCTAAAGTGCCGGATGGAAGCCTCTGCGCTAAAAGGACAATGATGAACTGTGTCGAAAGTAGGCCGGATGTGGAGACATCAGTGCTAATGGCCCACAGTAACATCGCAGAAAAGTGTCTGATCTATGTGGTTTGTGTTAATGTAGAGTAGCCACAAGGTTCTTTTACCATTTTGGAGATAATACTGTTCACGTGTCTTGGACCTGTTGTATCTTTAAACCAAAGCACCCACAAATGCACGCGCGTGAGCGCACACATGCGTACCTTCTCCCGCCTCTCCACCTCCATACCCCTCCCTCCTTTTCACTCCCTCCTCCCCCTCTCCTCTCCTCTTCTCTCTCTCTCTCTCTCTCTCTCTCTTCTCTCTCTCTCTCTCTCTCTCTCTCTCTCTCTCTCTCTCTCTCTCTCTCTCTCTCTCTCTCACGCGCACGCGCATGTTTGGAACACCCATTGAATACATCGTACTTCTAACGTTTTGAGCAACGTGAAAGATCGCAGAGGAAATGCGCCTAGAGTTATGCATCATCTCTTAGCAACGATCTGCACTAATACAGCTGCTACTCCCGCAAACAACTCGATGTGGTGACAGACAACCGTGTCTGTCAAAGAGCCAGAGCAGCTGACCCACCACCACACACACGGACACACACGTAAGACCGACAGGCGGGAGGTAGACAGACACACACACACGTGACTTGAGAGGGAGACGGGAGGGAGTCTTCCCTGTCATTGACCAAACGACCGCGGCCTTGGCGGCCTGAACTCCCCTGTAATGAACTTTAAGGTGCTGCTTTATGGTGCTGTGGACGGAAGTCGGGGCACGACATCGGAAAAGGGAGGGAGGCTGAGGATGGGGAGTAGAGAGGTGAGTAAGGTGGGGGTGGGACGGGATTGGGGATGAGGTAGGGAGGGGTTAGGAGTGGAGAGGAGGCGAGGTGGTTTCTACGCTGGAAGAAACTTGTCTCGTACGAAATTGCATTTCCATTACACAGGGACTCGCTGGCGTCTGAAGGCAGCTGCTTGCTGGCGACGCTCTTTTCAAATTCGATTGTGCAGTCCCAGCAGGGGGTGCTTTCTGCACGGGACCTAATTGCAAACATATTAGCAGCGTGGCAAAACCTCGGCGAAGACGCCAGCTGATTAGCTGCGCACATAACGGCACACACCGTTTGTTGTTTGTGAGCATCCTGGGTCCAATCAAATTGCGTTATTGAACGCATATGTTGATCATGCCATTGTGATCGCCGCGGCGCGGACTGGCGAAGAGGGAAAGCTGTCTCGTTTGTGTGAATATTGAAACGGGAGCACATCATTCCTCGCTCCTTCCCGAGGGAACAGGGAAATTTCATTTGTTGGAATATGATATCAGCTCTAGTCTCTGCTTTTTAATGCAAGCACTCCGGGCGGTGGGAATTGGGACCAGGACTTGTCGCTTGTTCTATTCGCTGATTTCATTGTGCTGGAGGCATGATCAATTCTGCTGCCCAGGGAGCCATAATTCAGCTCTTCCCGCAGAACATCGAGTGCCCTCGGGAAATAAAATTTTTGATGAGATTGGGAGGCCTGGCCTGCCCTCGCATGTCGTGCCTTTTAGATAATGGAGAAAAATATTCCTCGACTGGCGCGGATGCATCAGGTTGTATGCTCTGCTCTGTTGCGCGTTTTTGCAAATTAAGCAACAGCCGTTCCTTGGAAGCCTGCAGCCTGGGTGGTTCTGACTTCGGTCACATTTTGTAATCCTTTCTTTCAAAATCCAAGAAGTTTGCTGTGACCTTGAGTGACACCTGCAAGTCTTAATTCTTTTTATTTCACCCATGACAATTGATTAACAGCAGATCATGAGAGACTTAAGATTTTGTAGTTTAGATTGAAATGGAAGAAAAATCTGTTACAGCTATTCCCTGTTTGTTTTTTCAATACTTCATTCAATTTTTCGGGGAACGACTTGTAATCAGGCTTCAAGTAAATGTTGCTTGTGTATGTGAGGTTTGCATGTGAAATTGAAAGGTAAATATGTTCAGGACACTGTGCAATGTGTTTCGCCTTTTTATGCAGAAAGCCGTATTTAACTATGATGTTTCCTGGCTTTAAACAGATGACTGCAAGAAAGCCCCTGTCTCCTACCAACCAATAAAGCGCATTCGGCCTAGGCAACGTATGCCTTTTCATTCCTACTTTTAAACTTTTTTTCTTTTAGAAATGTCCCTCTTTTTTTGGTCCGTTTTGCCTCTTCGATCGATTTAACACGGATAGCAGTTTTGTTACTCCATTTTACCCCCTTGAAAAAAGCTTTTCTAGCTTTTGTCCTATTATGTGCTTTTTACCTGGGGCCCTGAGTGTCCACCACACCGGTGATATCCACTATTTTCTGTCCACTTACATTGACGCCTTTACTCTCACTCCTACTTACCGTCTCTTGTTTTATTACGTCCTTTTTGTCTTTTTCTTCTTCTGGTTTTCTGTGCTTTTTTGTCTTGGTAGAAGGCTTGCTCTTCTCATTTCACCGATGTTCGAATTCTATTGACCACGTCAGTGATGTATCGATCATCACATGGCAGGGCGTACAAGTTTTTTGGCTGCATGATACGTGGGAGGCTGCGTCTTCCCGCAGCGCCAGTAGCTCAGTCCTTGATGTAAGGGCCTCGAATTATCTCTACCCCCGCTTTTTCCAGAGAGAGAGAGAGAGAGAGAGAGATATCTTCTTCCCCCACCGCTCTCTCGAGTCCCTTTCCTGGTTGGATCATGTCTCTTCCCAGCACTGTTAGTTTCCCGCTTTCAGCAGGATTACGCTGTGCCCATTGCCTCCCTCCCATCCACGCCCACCCGGTTTCCTTCACTCCCCCACACTGCACGTTCCGCAGCCTCTTGGGTAGAGAAAGAGCATGTCTGTTGACTCGAGCCTTCCCTAGTGCCTGACTCTGTGGCTGTTCATGCAAGAACTGCCTTTCTTTTGAACCCGTGCATGGCAGTGTTCCTGGCTGTACTGGAGAAAGGGGGAGGGAGGGGTGGGTGGGTGGCAGGCAGATCATGGAATTTAACTAAGAGCTTTGAAGAAAACATATGGATTAGGTAATTTGTGTCGAATATGGATGGTCTTAAGTCGTTCTGATACAACTTCGTGTTTTGTCAGATGATTACTTTACTACCGTATTCTCCTCGTTTGATTTGATGTGGTAGTTGCACAGGCTGTCACGTAAAGCGCCCGGCACTTTTATAGTAAGAGTAAAGGCATCCTCAGAGAAACTTCTTGGCAACTCCCAAACCGTTTCCTGTCAGGCCTAGCACCCGCAAACATGATGGGGCCAGCCCGAAGTCGGAAGTAGTGGGAGTGTGGAATAGAGGTAGGATCTGGGAGACAGAGCCAGGTAAATCTTTACAGAACTCTCATGAGGTTTTTGCACAGGGACCTGGAGGATTTGTCCACTTTTCAAGAGTTGACGTGGAAGAGTCGCGTTTACCTCGAGTACTGATCTGCAGCCCGAGGCGTTTTACTGGTCACGCTTAGTATACATATATGCTTATTTGGCATGGCTCTCATCTATTGTCCCCCCTTTTTTTACTATGCAATTTTGTCAAGTCTTCCTTTTTGGAATGATTTGCTTGCTTACTGGTTCTTGTGTTTCGTAGCGTAGATTTTCGATATTCTTATCTAATAGAATACTAACACTCTATGTGGGAAAAGTTCATTTTGAGTGTAACACGGTGGTTTGACTTCTTCATTCGGTCTTTCCCCCCTCTTCCTTCCCATTTCTCGTGTCAGTAGTATCAATTTCTCGTCACGTTAAATTTCACTTTTCTCGTAACCCATCTGTGGATATTTCATTATTCCTTTCAGTGTCGAATTGACAGTAGGCGATTTGACTATGTGAAGTATTTCCTAACGAACATTTTTATTTCACATGCAAATGCAGTCCGCCACAGCCAGGTAATTGTTTGTTAGATAAGTGTCGGAACTTGCTGCAGAGCATGAAAAACCCAACATCAATGTTTGCAAACAGCTTTGGACGTAATGCGAAGAGCTGATTCAACGTGTAGCCCCCACGCTTTGCTTGCAAGCAAGCGTGGACATTTCTTTGAAGCTGGCTTCGTTGATTTTGTCATGCGCTGAAACAGGGCAGTGGCACAAGTCTCCAGGGCATTTGCGCAGTGGGAGATGGATGTGGTGAGTGCATGCGCACAAGTTCAGGATATGTTTCGGTCTCAAATAAGGGCCCCCTTAGGATTTCACCTTAGCATTAGTTTTCAGTTTTCAACAGCAAGTACCCCTCAGATTATTGTGGAAAATGTCAAGAATATAGAAAACAAGGAGATTGTTGCCATGGTAACCGTGATTACATTTTAGTATAAACGAAAATTTCTTCTTTATAATAACCTCCTTCTGAGGCTCCAGCAAGAGATACACCTGTAGAGTTCTGGTCAGTTACACGTCTGCACATGAAGAATAAAGTGACCGAGAAAAACTTTGAAAATTGTTGCTCAGGATGTACAAGCACACTTTTCTTATAGACTGTTAAAGTGTTTTTTTAAACGAATGAACTTGATCAGTTTGCAAGTCCTAACTTGATTTAAATGCAGCATTTGCTCAGTTCTCTCAGTGGCTTTGCACTTTAACATGTCTGAAACGAAGTCCCCAAATGTTATGAAGCTATGGTAATTAGTGCCTGAGATCTTGAAGGACTAAAAGGGAAAAATGAAAAAATAACTGTTTCAAGTTCATAACAAGGTGTCATACGGATTAAAGTCCACTCAAAAGTCATTTGCTCCGTCACAAACAAGAACACCCCTTAAGGCCTTTGTTGATTAATGACTGACTAAACACAATTCTAGGCGACTATGGGCATAATTACTTTGTGGAAGAGGAAATGAGTGGTCAGAGATGGGGAAAGTTGCAAAATCCGGAATTGCGTCAGTTAAAGCATTTTTGGTCAAAAGTTGACGGGAACATAGCCTAAAACGGCAGCTGTCTGCCTTCATGCAAAGATGTAGCCCATATTTTGAAAGCCTGCCATGATCCGAGTTGTAGACTTTATTTAGTCGTTCATTTCCCAACATGCACGATCAAATGGTATTTAGTAATCACGGGAGTCTACAAATTCATTAACAAACTCGCTTCTTTTCACTGTCAAAATCTATTGATCATGCGTGCTGAAGGCCGAATGGTACGTTATACTAAGAATTTAACCTGAAATGTGGTAGATTGAAGGTGTTAGTACTTTGATGCCCAGTCAGCATGACCGGATGTTTGTGCGTATCTTTGAGGTGGGTAGGGCGTGAAATGGGGGTATTGACCGAGATTTTCGTTTCGACTTGCTGGCCTACAGTGTTTCTGGGGAGTAAATTCTGTCCAAGTAAGTCAAGCTTGTCTGAACTACTTGGTTCGTGCCTTCACTGGTCTTGAAGTTGACATGGTTCCATGCGATTCAATATTGTCGAGGTTGCAATTCAGAGAAGACCTTGACGTCTCTTGATTATCGACCGTAGAGTAGGGGGTCAAGAGCCACATGTAGGCATGTGCTGCTGATAGGAGCAGTGTTCTGCGCAAGGAGCAAGTCGGATGTCAATTGGAGAAGGCTCTCCCTCTCTTCGCCAAGGTAACGCGAGCAACAATGTCTTCACACCGACCCCTTACCTCTGGAAGACTCGATATTGGCAGTATTCTTTCGCCTTGCCTCCTCTATCCGCCCCTGGTCGTGTGTCAGAGGCAATCAGGATCGGCCCACTTCGGGGTGGTTGGCGATCGTCTTATCCTCCTGACAGGCGATTGCGCGATTTGCGCATCGATAAGCGTGGTGCCGTGCCGATGGCCCGCAGCCGCCACTGAGCCGCGCCTTCTCCAGGCGTCAATCCGCCTGCCCGCCACTGGGCCACTAACCGCTCCCGCCTTTGAACCCTACTCCCCAGTAATTGGGTGATTCCCAAGTCTCACCCGGACCAAGGCCAGATGCCAACTTAATCTCGTGAATTTTCTCTTCTTTTTTCCCTTTGATCCGTGGGGACTTTTTCTCCTCTACCTCCCTCAAATGGAATCTGACGTCTCTTCGTCGCAGGAGTCGGTCGTAGGTGTTCATTTCCTGACTGGAAATGAGCTCCAGATAGTGATCTCCCCGCAGCCGTGCTGCTGCCAATCCCTAGCCATCCCTGGAGTTTCCTTTCCACCCCGTCCCCAGTGTCTGCTCTGCCCAGCCACGCCTGCCTTCTCTTGCACCCTACCTCGCTTGCACCCACTCACACTGTCCTCGCCGGTCTTCCAGTGTTCTGAAAGTCACAGTCTCCCATTTGTGCTGACAGGTCTATTCCTAATTCTTGGATTAAACATCTTTGCATACATTGATATAATTATGGTCAGCGCCTGATGCAACGTTCAAGCCTACTACTTGGAAGTGTGCTCTTTATACATTTTGCAGTTGTCCCCGTTACCCTTCACTGTCGACCCCATCATCTACTTACTGTTTCCTGGCTTCCCACCCCTCAGCCGCGCTGCCCGCTCGTCCATCCCCTCCATTCATTCGTCCATCCCTCATGGGCCTACCTCTCAGCCACCCACCCTACCGTTCCTGCCCTCCACTCCTGCTCCTGACAGTTGTGTGTCTGGTCATGTTTGATAATGGCCGTCGCCGCTAATTGCTTCCTTCACCCTTGCTACCAGTCTTGATGGAAACATGTCAGTAGAGGATGTGGCCCCATCTGGCCAGGCTCCTCCGCTGAGTCTACCTTCCGTTGCCCCCGCCGCTCCGTGCGAGTTCAGAGCGAAAGAGAGAGGGAGGAGAAAGTGGAAATCTGTGGGATGACTTCTGCAGGCTGCAGGGGTCAGTCGTTTGGTCTGAGGGATTTCAATCATTCCTGGGGCAGTAGCCCAGGCCACGAGAAAAAGCGCGTTGTAATTGGTCTAATTTTTGTGTTGGGTGGCTTGTCGAGTATCACTTGAGTAAGCTCGCCCCACATAACTAGTGTGGATTGTCGCTTTTGCTATTGATTCGTCTGGCGTGGCGGCTGGCTGTATTTGTCTACGTCAGTTGCACAGAGAGAGAGGCCGACGTGGACTGCCGGTCCCCATCTATCGCCCTCCACCATCCTCGTCTTGCTCGGAATAGCGGCCTGAGTGGGCCATAGAAGACGATATCTCAGTTAGAACACACCGTCCACCCGCCTTCCATCTCCCACCCGACTCTTAACTCAATTTTGAATGCCACCCGTCTCTGTCTCATTCCTAGTTCCGTGTTTTGACCGTCTGTCTTGACTAACCCCGCCCTTCTTTCCCCTTCCGTTGCCTTTTTTTCTTCCATCTCTCCCCCTATCTCTCACTTGACTTTCAATTTGTAGTTTTTTTTCTTCATTACTTGGTTATATAACATTTTTTACTTTATTTGCTTTTCTCGATTGGAAGGAAAGATGGCGTTTTTCTTGTAAGGAGATACTTGTGACCTGATTTTCCACCCTTCATTTTGCAGTGACTGTAAGATCATCCGCGATCCACAGACGCTCAAGTCGAAGGGCTATGGCTTCGTCTCGTTCGTGCAGAAAATGGTGAGTAGACTCTTCATGCCTCTGAGGTGCCTGCGACTCATGGAGGAAATGATTTTACTGAAAGTGTGTGTGTGTGTGTGTGTGTGTGTGTGTGTGTGTGTGTGTGTGTGTGTGTGTGTGTGTGTGTGTGTGTGTGTGTGTGTGCTTCTTTGAGAGGAATCCTTAACAACTCCTTTGTCTCATGGGCCATTTATTGTTATGTGGATGGTCTGCTGCAATGGTGTGTGTATGTGTGTGTGTGTGTGTGTGTGTGAGAGAGAGAGAGAGAGAGAGAGAGAGAGAGAGGGGGGGGGGGGAGCGATATGTTGACCTAGTAAGGAACAGTGCCAACTGTTACAGGACCTTCCTTTGAGTGACAGCAACGTTCAACCCCCTTGGGACGTCGAAACCATTATCTTTCCATATGATTTCGTATTGGACATCAGGGCATGTTGGCTTAGCCCTGTTGCAGTTTACAAACGTTGTCTCAAGAGACCGGGGAGATAGTCGTTTAGGAGTGATGAAGGAATGCCGATGCTGTTGTCTTCCAGTAGTGGCTTGGTAGCTTGCCTTGCCACATGGCGGTTGGAAGAGCTGGGCTTGTGCCCCAATTCTAAGCGTGTCCAGTCTCCATGTCAACTCCTCCTCCATGGGGATTGGGAGACATGGAAGCTGTCTTGCAGCTCAGAGCTGTCTTCCACTAGGGAACGGCTTGTGGCGTCCGTGATCCCAGAAAAAATGGAGGCAGGGGTTTGAGAGGTTCCGCCTGCCTGCCCTTGCATGTCTCTCTCCCTTGGGGAGTCTCCGACTGCCGCAGAGGGCTACAGCAGAGGAAGGATGGTTTCATTGCTGTCAAACCACACTTTAATGATTGATGTGAGTTGTTTCCTGGATGCCGGGGACCCCTGGTTTGAGCCCCAGCCTCAGCGAGGACCAGGACAGATAGGCTGCCGTCCCAGTGGGTTGCATTGGCTCGCTTTAGCTGGGCAGAGATCTTAGGTAAAGAGGTGTTGCCTTGTGCGCTAAGAGTGAAATATATGCAGCTCCCGAGCTCCTCTTCCGGCGACATTTCTCCTTCGATGCGGACAAGCGTGTGCACTCAAACTTAATGCTGAAGTAACCTTCGGGAATGTGAAGCTGGAAGTTGGCAGCCTACTCTAGTGACATGTTTGACAAAGCCATCCTTTTGGCTCTTTGGTTGCCAGTTTTCCCTTCGAAGTAAAAATAGATCAGTGACCGATGGATATAGCTGAAAGTTGAAAACATTAACCGCAAAGATGGGCTTAGTCGTGGGCTGACAAATGACAATTCAACCCGTTGCTTTTTTGCTCCGAAGCATTCTTCTTCAGCGATAGTGACGGATGAGGTTTTGAGGTGGAGGATTTTGAAGGGAAGCCCTGTGACTGAGGCTAGATCCTGCAGGATTCGATTTAGGAGGGGAGCCTTCCTATGATTGTATCTGGCATGAGGTGGGCCGGAAGGGGAGATAAGCGAGGGAGGCAGCGGCTATTATCCCCGGGAGGCCGGGGTACTCTCCCCTGCCGCCGCCTTGAGATTGCCATGGCAACGCCAGGCACAGCGCTCTGGGGCTGCCGAGAGGTCTGGAGCCCTGCAGTCATGCATGGAGAGAGGATACAATCGGATTTCTCTGTCAATAAATAGATAGATGGATGGTCGTTTTTCGACTCCCACGGGACGCACGAGTTACGCCTGTCTCCAGTGCATGTCGTGAGCTTTCCTAGAAAGTTTTGAATGAGCAGGCTGGAAACTCGGCTGGCAAGTCGGCAAGCATGCGAACGAGAAGAAGAGTGAAAAAGATGTGAAATAGAACGTAATTTTTCGATTACAGGGGTGGATAGAGGAAGGTATTAGCATACGACTGCATGATGTGTAGCGGAAGTTGTGCCTGCAGTGCAGTGAAGGAGGCATATAATTAGGAACATTTGGGTTATGATGAATAGCATTATCTAGAGGTTTTAATGAGAACGCTGTTAGAATGTTAGGATATTAGCTGGCTTTTGGGATGAAACTAAGTAAATGGCGTATAATCTACAAATATGAGGAGGAATATGACAAGAAGATGAAATTATTTTGGGTTGACGGCATTGTGTTAAGCCGTTTGCAGATACACAATTGCAGGCAATGAACCAGTACCGATGCAGATGAAGATAAATCGACTTATCAGGAATTTAGTGAAAGATCACAGTGCGAGGCAGACACTTTGGGGACAGAAGACGACTGTCGGCATAAGACGAATTCGCTCACAGTGCGAGAGATGAGAGCTAGGTGAAGACATTCGCCCAGGCAGACAACAGGTAGGGAAGTGAATAGCCTAGCTGGCATTTATCGGGAACGCCTATAAAGGCTGACAGGCTGATTTTCACTGTGCAGAAGTGCGCGACGCAGACGAGTTGAAAACAAATAGGAGCGCTGAGGACTGTTAGGCAACACGGTCGGCAGACGCGCCAAGCAGGCAATAGGAAAAAGACTCGAATAAAACTATATGAAGAAGAAATCGGAGTTCCTCGATTACCAAACAGACCACAAAGAGAGATAAGCAGACAGGTAAGAAACTATGAAGGTTAGAGAAGGGGGGGGGGGGGGGGGGGGGGGGGGGGGACATGAATGGAGAAGAGAAGCAGGCAGACAGTCGTGGGTTGGCAGGCTGGCCGGCATACAGACAAGCGAGTTGGCAGGCTGGCCGGCATACAGACAAGCGAGTTGGCAGGCTGGCCGGCATATAGACAAGCAGGCAGGAAAACAGGCAGTCAAGTAGGCTGGAAGACCCAAGAGAGCGGTGATGGCGGGTGCCGATAGCTCCGCTCGGACAGCCATGACGTGCGGCCTCCAGAGAGCACGAGTTTTTGTGTCTCTCCATCCGCCGGGACCTTTGTTTGAGGCAGCCCCGCCAAAGCGACTCTGACGGGGAGAAGCAAAATCCAATACCCTGATGAAGTGCACCTAATAGTTTATGAATGAAGCAATGGCCTGACAACCCTACCCACTCGCATGTAGGCTGTTTGGCGTGTCCGTTGCGCTGGCAGCGCTGTGGAAGAGGCCATTTCCTTTTTTTGCGTGGCCATTGTCAACGAGCAGCAGACAAGTTGCTTTCAGAGGCGGCTGCTGGCCCCAGGCAACGGGACGAGGCTGCCTCTCTCCGCGCGGTCAAATGTTTGCTCGGTACGCCAAGAGCTCTCGGGGAGGGCTGCCTCTATATCCAACAACTTCTCCACGACAACGGCGTGGAGACAGCGACCGCGAGTCGCGAGGCCACTGGCCCGTTTGGTCCTCTAAGGGTCCCCCAGGAGGCATGTCCTGGGTAGAGGAGCGGCTTTCAGGCTTGGAGGGACAGAATGCCATAAGGGTGTTGGAGGATACGGGGAAAGGCGGTGCGTGGTGCTGGAAGGGACATCGCTGGTCAGAAAAAAGGACGGGGCGGTCGGAAGAGTGCGGGGCACCGAGGGAGGCCCGCGGCCATATTGTCATTCTGTTGGTGGAAAATCAATGGCGCCGTGTCTGCATGCGTAACGCGTTAGGCTCGGAGACGTCAGGGAAAGGTGTGAGCCGACCCGAGACAGAGTGTCAGGGTGGGGTGGGGGTGAGAGGCATGGGCCAGAAGGGGGACACTAACATTTTGTCCTTGCTCACTTCACTGTTAATGTTCCCTCCTTCTCTCACCCGTGCCGTGTTCTATTCCCTCCATGTTCCCCATTTTTCTTCCCAACTCCACACTGTCCAAAATCTACTCCCCAGAATCACCTCCTCGTTTCCGTCATAATGTGACTCCCCATACGTCCCGTCTCATTTATCTATCGTCTAGGGTATTTTCCTCAGTGCTGGAGCTATTCTCATTTTCCTGAAGCCTGACGTGACCTTGCACTCTGACAGGCTGCCAGAGTCGCGTAGAGTGAAAATAGAGTTGACTCGAGAAGCACCGAGATATTACCATTGAAACAGCAGTAAAAAGTGGCGCCTATCGAGGCAATGCCGGGGGAAGAGGGGTGGGCGTGACAGAAGGACTGAGAGATTTTATCGTCTCTGCAGTAACACCGGAGCGTGCTGATTTCCCCCCCACTTTTTACCTCGGTCGTCCTTGTGGCGAAAGATTTGAGCCACTAAACACCTCACCGCCCATGAGGTCTGCCGCCCGTTTTCCCTTTCTCTAGTAAGAGAGTGCAAGGTGCTCAGTCCTCTCGGCCTGTTGCCTTCAGTTTCCTCAAAGTAGGCATATTGTCGGCTCTCTGCCTTCAGATTCCTCAAAGTAGGCGTATTGTGGCTCTCTGCCTTCAGTTTCCTCAAAGTAGGCGTATTGTCGGCTATCTGCGTGCAGTTTCCTCAAAGTAGGCGTATTGTCGACTATCTGTGTGCAGTTTCCTCAAAGTATGCGTATTGTCGGCTATCTGCGTGCAGTTTCCTCAAAGTAGGCGTATTGTCGGCTATCTGCCTTTAGTTTCCTCAAAGTAGGCGTATTGTCGGCTCTCTGCGTGCAGTCCCTACTAGGTTTTCATCGGTTTCTTGACTGGCATTTTAGTTGTCGCTGCCTTCCAATCTGGTCGAGCTTTGCGTGAGAGACCAGTCATAAGGAGTTACTTTCCTTGACGGGAGTTTTCTTTAGGTATGCCCATGTCTGTCTGTCTGTCTGTCTGTCTCTGTCTGTCTCTCTCTGTCTCTCTCTCTCTCTCTCTCTCTCTCTCTCTCTCTCTCTCTCTCTCTCTCTCTCTCTCTCTCTCTCTCTCTCTCACACACACACACACACACACACACACATACGCACACACACACACACAAACACACACACACACACTCACACACACTCACACACACTCACACAGAGAGACGCGCGCGTTCTCACTCGCACTAAATGCACCCGTTTCTCAGTTGGTGATCAAGTGCATGTGGGAGTGACCGTTTTCACGTGGTTGGCATATTAAATGTCATTGCAGAGTTGTTTTTGTCTCGGGGATAGAAAGCTTGGTTCATACTTTGCATCCGTGTCGGTTCATAGTAGCAGATTGGGCGCAGTCTGGCTGTATACTGTCTCATTCGACCACGCACTTTTGTATTAACAACACCTCGCCAGGTTTCATTGATTGAAAGCCGCACGGCATCTCGCACGTGCTCACCTCTCGGCTGTAGTGACTAGCGTAACAAAACCTTTTTCCCGATTGTCATGTGTTTGCTATTCTTTAGGAAAACCAAAAAATAATTCGTCGGAACACCTGCAATATTGATTTTGGAAACTATCGAATCACACGACAACCCTTCTTGTGTAGATACTGCGCATCACTGCGCTGCAAGTGCTACTGTTGTAAGTGAAAAGCAGATCTTAATCCCACTGCGATATTGCTTACAGCGCAGAGCGCTAATGAGAGGAACACCTCTCCTGTGACTGCTGTTCTGGGTTTTGGAGCGTCCATTTGTAAAAGCACATATTTCAAGTATGAGTAGATGTATCTTCATTCCCTTCAAGCTCGTACAGGAATTAATCACGCCCAGCGTCACACCGAGAAAGCAGTCATATCTGATTGAAAGTCTAGAGCCCAGGTCTGTGACAGTTTGACGGGTCGTCCATTAGTCATGAGCATTTCGACAGGGCGATGGATATTTTCCTCTCCACTTTTTTTAACCCCACCCCCTAACCCTTCCCCCCACCCACCGCTAATCTCTCCATGTTACACTCGGGCTTGGCAAGGGGCGGGGCAAGCACGACCTGTCCCCATTGTTATACAAGCCAAGTTTCTCTTCACGTGAAACCAATGCGTTCCTGCCTGGGCTCCGTGCAGTCCGTGCCTGCCTGTAGAGCCGTCTCTAGCGCCTATCGGGCCATCTCCCTCCCCAAATACCGCTCGCTGGGTCGATCTCGCAGCCAGCGACACTATCCATTTTCTGACATTTAGTGAGGGGGGAAAATGGGGGTGCCAGGAAGGGGGAAAATGGGGGTGCCAGGAAGGGAGAAGGGGGAGAGACAAAAGGGACAGTAGAAAATGGAGAGGGATGGGGCTGTGGGTGGGTGGGGATGGGG
>JAWQFJ010002191.1:67500-75000 GCA_034096865.1 Theodoxus fluviatilis | reverse complement strand
GAAATCTTTTATTTCCTAAGCTGGTCACTTACTGTATCATATATTTGAAAGTACATATATTTCAGTGTGAATGTTCTGGAAGCTTTCCATCATGGAGTGCATTTCAGAATCAGACAGAAAGCATGTACGCGGTTGAGAAATGTATTGCAGGGAAAAAAACGGCACAATGGAATTATTTAGAAAAAGATGGAAGTTGTGTAGCTAACATATATTCCTTGTAGTCGTATTTAATCCTTAATATTCAACCCGTTTTTGTGCTGTATATGTATTGCATGTCTGGTTGTTTGCTAATAATATGCATGAAAAAAATGCCAACACCTACTTTCATGTTTCATCTTCGTTATCTGCGACTGCATGAGAGAACTACGTTTAAATGCCAAATACGACAAGAATAACTGTTCAACTACAACATCTTCAGCTTTGAGTTCAATTTCCTGAGAAAACATCAGAATTAAAGGATATATAATTAATGTATTTACTTTGACGCAAAGCCGCGGAAATGCACACGTGACACTGCTCCCTGACGACATTGCTGGCCATTTTCTCGAATGGTCCCAGCCTCTTAAAAAAAAATGTTTCTTACACGGTCTCGTTATGTCCCGTCTAGGTTCCTTGGTAAACACACTACGGCATATATAAAGAAAACTTCTCATCTTTATGTCCACGTTGAACTCATCCCAGCGCTGCTCAGCTACTCCAGTTCTGGCTAACTTTGGGGCGATCCATAATTTCCCAATTAGCCCGTATCTGTCAAGTGCCAAGACTTAATCAGTACTGACCACAACAGCCCTGTCTATGCCAAAAGCATTTATCTCTCCTAGATCTACATACACCCTGAACATCCTTCAAAAAGGTAATACACCTTTCAATTAACTAACCATTTCAAGCACCTTGATTACACACCTGTAGCGTGCAAAACGCTGAAGCAAATGGAGAAGTCTCGTTTAACTTCCCCCTCCTTCCGTTTTCTCTGCCCCCTTCCCCCTCCTCCTCCTCCACTCTCCCGACACCCATGTCTACCCCTCACCCCTACCTCCACCCCCTACCTCCACCCCCTACTTCCACCCCCTACTCCCACATCCACCTTTCTTCCCCGATGCTTACCTCGCTGCTTGGGATGGGTCAAGGGCAAGGACATGATATTTAGTGCCTCGAAGCCAGTCACCTCCTCCCCGTCCACTCCTGGCACTTCGGCCAGGTTAATGTAGACCTCGCCAGCAAAGTCGTTCTGGAAGACCAGGTCGTGGTCCATCACCGTCAGAAGCAGCGTGGCGCCCTTGTGGTGACACTGCATCGGCGTCACGGGGCTGCAGAGCAAGCGGTAGACGGATCGATTCTTGGTCATACTAGATGTTTAAAAACTCAATTTTTGTCACTGAGGAAAAGGCTACTTTGATGTAGCGATATTATGATTATGTCTTTAATTATTGCTGTCGGGACACTCTCAACTGTCATGATGACTGCATGTAATTTTCAATCAAGTTACATACATTGTCTGAAATATTACGTTAAAAAACAGGCATGACCAGGACAAACTAATAAATGACACTTGAGGCATGGTAGTTCATCCAGAAAAAATACATTTTGTATATCGGACTGAGGGGAACTCACACAAGGCAGTATAGTCAGACCATCTCATAGCCAAAGCACAAATGAAAGTTTTCTCAGGGAGGCGACTCACAACTCGAAATTGTCAGGCTAATAAGAGACTCTACTCACAACTCGAAACTGTCAGGCTAATAAAAGACTCCACTCACAAATCAAAAGTATCAGGTAATAAGAGACACCACTCACAACCCCATATAATCAGGCTAATAAGAGACATCACTCACAACTTGATATTGTCAGGTTAGTAAGAGACATCACTCACAACTAGAAATTGTCAGGCTAACAAGAGGCATCATTCACAACTCGAAACTGTAAGGTTAAGGAGAGACATCACTCACAACTCGAAACTGTAAGGTTAAGGAGAGACATCACTCACAACTCGAAACTGTAAGGTTAAGGAGAGACATCACTCACAACTCGAAGCTCTCGTCCCACACAGGCTGCAGAGTCTTCTTGACCACCTTGGTGCTCTGCACGGGCAGTGTGGGGAACACGTGGGCTGGACACAGTTGCAGCAGCACAAACGGGTCGCTCAAACCTGCATGGTACATATACACCCCACTCTACATTTAGACACGCAAGCCTGCAAGGTACATATACAACCCACTCTGTTGACATGCAAGCCTGCAGAGTACACATACACCCCACTCTGTTGACACGCAAGCCTGCATGGTACATATACACCCCACTCTGTTGACATGCAAGCCTGCATGGTACATATACACCCCACTCTGTACATGTAGACACGCAAGCCTGCATGGTACATATACACCCCACTCTGTTGACATGCAAGCCTGCATGGTACATATACACCCCACTCTGTTGACACGCAAGCCTGCATGGTACATATACAACCCACTCTGTTGACATGCAAGCCTGCAGAGTACACATACACCCCACCCTGTACATGTAGACACCCAAGCCTGCATGGTACATACACAACCCACTCTGTTGACATGCAAGCCTGCATGGTACATATACACCCCACTCTGTTGACATGCAAGCCTGCATGGTACATATACACCCCACTCTGTTGACATGCAAGCCTGCATGGTACATATACACCCCACTCTGTTGACATGCAAGCCTGCATGGTACATATACACCCCACTCTGTTGACATGCAAGCCTGCAGAGTACATATACACCCCACCCTGTACATGTAGACACGCAAGCCTGCATGGTACACACACAACGCACTTCGTAGACATGTAAGCCTAAAGTGTGCACTTGTAGGCCCTCAAGGTAGTCATGTAAGTCTGAAAATAGTATTTACATAGACCAGCACTGAAGACAACAGAACAATGAGGTGTATTTATGTTTATCTGCTTCGCAGAAACATTAACGCAGAGCAGATGAAGTGCAGAACAAATATGCAGTTGTATCATCAAAATTGTTATTTTCGTAATCATTATAAAAATAAAACCTCCTTATAAATTCAACGGTGTTTGCCATAAATCTGAATATAAACTTGCATATAGCCTATATCCAGGACACATGTCTCTTTTACCTTTAAAGCAATGCGAGTCTGGCTTTCAAATGATAAAACAGATAACGCAACTCACCATTGGCATCCAGAGGGATGAGATCCTTGGCACTCAAGACTGCAACAAAAACAGAAGTTTTCAAATGAGGTTATCAAAAACAGAATTATAAAAATACCTGATGTTAAGAAAACATCTGAGATTGAACGTGTCACAGCCGTAACTATACATCCGAGGACAACATCATCTGTCATTGTGGAGGTAAGATGCTACCTAGTTGGATCATGTTGAATAGGAAACTGGCTGAAATCTTTCAATTCCTCAAAAACTATTCAACTTCTCCGTGTATGAATAGTCTCCTTTGCATGAAAAACGAAGGTGCAATGCATGAAGCACTGGGGAGACGTATTTACACAAGTTCAAGATTCCGTTGGAGACAGAGAAAGCACTGGGTTCAGACATGGGCGAAATGTACTTACTCTCCACGAGGAGTGTGCCCAAATCTGCTTTATACACCACGCGTAGGTTGAGGATCCCGTACTCCGAACTTTCCAGTTCTTTCTGCACACAGACATACATTTCCTGACGTCAGGATATTCAGAGATAAGAACCATGAGCAAGTGTACTGACGATTAAAAAAATGTATTCACCGAAAGTTTATTGGATTACGACAGCGAATTTTTTTAAAATGGAGCGGTGAGAATAATTGGCATGATTTATATCTCTATTACAATGAGAGTTCGTGCAGTTGATAATTTTGCCACAGACTGTTCACCTTCTGCCATTTGGGAACAAGAGGCTAAAATATAGTCCTGTAATAGTGAACACCAAATAAACAGAGAGAAAGACACCGTGTTGGAAGACAAGAGAAGGTTCTGGCAGTCCTCACCTGGTGCTCCACCTTCTCGTCGAAGAACGCCTCGATCAAGACCAGGGTGTCCATCTTGTGGTAGGTCAATGACAGCCGCAGGTTCTGCGTGGAACATGCCATTATCATGAGAATATCATTGATCTGTAACCGAATATGGAAATTGTGTTTGTGTTCTTGCATTCCCTTTCACTACAGTGCAGTGCCCAGCGTGTGTTGTTGAGTGGCGTTGGTCACTGTCGAGAGTCCATGCCCGGCGCGCGTTGCATGGAAAGCAAGGTTCCTTGCGAGGAATAGACCCGTTTCAACATGTGTCTACATTTGATCTGCAGACGTAAAGATGATCCGATTTTGAAAGATGTTGACACCGGCCTATTATTCGTAAGATCCTTCCTTTCCCCGCACCTACACAATGCAGGTCCTTTGCCCACCGTATGTGGAGAGAATGCAGGCCACATGGCTACTTCAACAACGTGCTTGGTTAGAGTGACTAGGAAGCGCTCAAATATGTTAAAATAGTGTCATTTGCCTCTTTTGTGCGCTGTAGTCATCACATGCAAAAATTAGTTTCATTTCTACAAGTCCCGTTCCTTTGTGAAGGTAACGGTACTAGTTTTACAGAGCGACCTATCGCACGCATCTGCAGTTAATCAGGCCATTCAATCAAACTTTTCCATGATCGAACCTTCGTTGCTTTCAGGCGACAACTCTCTTGAATGCAATACCTCCCTTCGAAAGATTAAACAGTTTATATGAAGAGACAACATATATATGCACCTTCGGTTTACAAAGAGCTATGCTTTGTCTGAAGATTTCACATGCAGAGCAAGTATCATCACTGTATGGTGCTCTCTGTGAAACCTCACTGACGTAAAGTTTTATGCAAACAGCATACTTAATTGAACTAGATGTATGACGTAATCCCACACGATATCGTTCCTCTGCTCATGGGGGTTGGGTTGTGGGCAGAGAAAGGAAGGTGGACGAGAATGAAGTAAAGAGGGGGTGGGGTAGGGGAGTGGGGGGGGGGGGGGGAGGAGAGGTGAGGAGGGTGACAGTGTATTCATGGCAGATGTACACATTTCTATATGCACCGCTACCAGTACAATGTCCCTGGCTGGACCTGCCTTGAACTCCGGAATGAGGATTTCCTCCATCATGAGGCCCTTGCCGTTGGCGTGGAAGAAGTCCACCAGAAGGTTGATGGCGTCGTACATGCGGTGGTAGAATACGGCAGGCCTCTGCAACGGATGAGGTGGCATTTGTTGTCAGCTGATCTGTCAGCATGAAGCGGAAGTCTTGTAAACGTATTGCATGTGACATTGTGGTGCATGTTCGCGTATGCATCCTTGTGTGTGTTCGTTCCGCGTGCTCTTGATTTAGTGCATAAACTCAGAAACATAATGTGTTTAAATGTTTTGCAGTCTGAAAAATAAGCATTCGCACCATTTTAAATAAATAGGTCGCATAAAAATTACTTCTTTGAAAATATATTATTCTGTTTCGTACCACGCCATCGTGCAATATGATCTGTGCCAGCATAAGTTCTCCAGGATATTTCCGCTCTTCAAACTTAAGATACTACCGAATATACCTTTCCTAGTGTAAAAAGGCAAGTGGAGATACCCCTAACTGTAAACTCATGTCAGCAATATGAACTGGCAAACAATATTGACAAAAGCACGCCATGCAGTACTTTGCAAACACTTGAACTGTTATCAAACAGAGAGGAAGCCACAAGTCTCTGTATTTCTTAACGACGGACAACATAATGTGACCGGGCATGAGACATGAGAAAAGCAGGCTCAAGTTTAAAAAAATGAATAAAAGAAGTGATATTTCAACCACAATATTATTTATTCATTCATGCATATTACAGGAAAAATCACCTCGTTCATAGAGTACATCTTAGACTTTCTACAGGGACGTAAATATGTTGAAAATGTAAACGTGACTTAGTCTCCTGATAACTTCACTGAGCTTTTTCTCTAAAACTGTTTTTCGTACTTTAGCCTTGTTCCTCATGCGCGGCCACAGCTGTTCAGGAACAGCAGCAAAAAGCAGAATAAAACTGAATCCTAAATGTGTAGTTTATTCACATTTTCCTGGAAAAAGTTTTCCTATTTTCCACGGCGACACGACGAAAAGTTATCATTCATATGCCACACGTGTAGGGCTGCTAATGGCAAACCATCTCCGAAAATCACAGTCGCCCGTGTAATTGTAGAAACGGCCTACATAATACTTTTCAATTGTAAGCGCTAGCCAAGGAATGTAAAAAAACAGGATGTGGTTTCCCAGTCTCTTTTGTCCTCCCACTAGCATAGCTCACTTTGAAACTTCGAATTTGTTTTTTTGCTAAGATTACATCGTGTGATACAAGCTCGTTTGCGATAGGACGCTGTCACGGGGAAAAAACCCACCATTTGGTGAGATAAATATTTATGCTCGCAAAACTCGGGGAACACAACGGCTGTTTTTGACAAAGTACGACGGATTAACAGCTCTGGTCTCACATTGGGACGTTTTTTCGGAAAGTAAGTGCGATAATTTGATAGTTTCCGCTCGTGTTTCACTCTGCTCTCTGCAGGCAGAAAAGGTTGCACATTTCTCCCTCCAAAAATCAAATTACCCCGAGAAACAAGGTTGAGGAACCGTTAACTCGTTGTCTGCAAGGAACCCGGGGTGAGTGCTACTGACCTTTTTCCTCCAGCGGGAAGGTCAGGGAGACTTACAGCTCGTCAAGAAGTCGAGGATCAGACGGCCACTAAACGCCCTCCCACCCCATTTGCCCTTCATGCTCTCCCTTGAAGCGTCCATTGCCGTACAAGGGATCAAGTCGCTATTGCGGAGACGTCCCGGCCTGGTCTCAGACGTGCACTGCGCCATAGAGTCCAGTGCCTCCCACGCCAGGTCTGGGCTGCAGGAAGCGATAAAAGGAGGCCCCACCGCGGTGGCAGTGTTTGAGCAGCAAATGAAACCGGATCAAGGTGATTGTCACGACGTCTGCTTTCACGCTGATGTGATCCGATCCGGGTGTTTCCGCCACGTGGGAAATCAGAGCTTCGCCAATTGTCAGAGAGAAGCAGAATGGACGAGGATGGGACCTTTTTTCCCCTCAGGGTTGGACAGAATGGCATTTCCTTACAGGTCAGGGGTCCCCGTGGCAACTCGGTAGCGGTGATTTTGCCCTAAAGGTCACGGTAATACGATGCTATCACCATCGTTACGCTTCCTCTGAGAACGCAAAACACTGATCATTCTACCCCTGCATTAGTGCGAGGGAGATGAATTTCATGGCAATAATATTACATACGCCCACGCCAGTGTAGTCAATACAAGGGTAATCGAGCGAAATGGACGAGGCATTGACAATTACGACACGGAAAACCTCTTTCAGCGATGATCAGTTTTAAAAGCAGATGCACAGTTGGCAAAAAAAAAAAGGGTGGCTGATAATTTTAGTTGATGTGTATGCGTTCTCAAGTACATTGGCAGGCACGCGCATTAAAGTATTCACACACACACACACACACACACA
>JAWQFJ010002191.1:60000-62500 GCA_034096865.1 Theodoxus fluviatilis | reverse complement strand
TAGTGGTGGTTCTGTTGAATAGCACGACGAACATGATTTATAATTCTGAATACTGCTGGATTTGGTGAACTGTATGCTTTTGATAAATTAGCTCTGACATATATTTTAAATATTTTTTAAAAGAATGGCTTTGATTGCTCCAGTTGTTTTTTCTCTTTTAAATATAGAAACTTCCTCTCCTGGTTACTTTTGAGACAAAAATGCAGGGTGACGGTTCCCCTCTTGAAAGAACATTCATTTGCAACCAAACACTGTACTTTACCGATCTGATTAAATAAAAATTCACTTCTCCATACCAACCTTAACATGGGCTTCAATCTTTAAGTGTCAAGTCACGGCAGTGCGTGACGTCAGTGCTCTCACCTGCTCTGTGACGTCAAACTGCCCCTCGATGTCATAGTAGCCTGCCTTCGTCAACTTGTCGTGCACCAGATCCGCATAGACAAGAGCACACTCGCACAGGTCCTGTGTGAAATACAAGCACTATGGCCAACACACGGTCAACACACCAATATAGTCGTCACCACAGGCACGATTCACAATCAGAGGATGTTGAAATTGTCAATACATGACGAAATACATTGTATGTTAGTGTTAGACAGAGGCATCAAACTCGTCTTGCAGATAAAAGGCACGGTCAGTAGTATACAAGTAGATGCATGTTGTGTCATTGAGCAGGAAATGCACGGTCAATGAAGAAGTACATCGTTAGTCACGCTCGAAAAGACATTCGATTCCACAAAGGACACTGCCCTTCCCATTACAAAACGAAATACATCGCACTGCCATCCCACCATCCACACGCTACCATTACACAGTTTCTCATCAAGCAAAGAAATGCAATACTGACATAGGGGTGAAAGGACGCAACTTCATTTGGATCCAGTGTCTTCATAAACATGTAATGGTACAACTTGAAAACTGAGGATGCCATAGACTATATACATATAGTACTATTTCATGTTGTTATTCAAAATGAGATCAGGGATGCAAGCCATAAATGGATGCATCCCAAACCTGGATAGTCACTGTGGAGCAAGAGAATCAGATTGAATGCATAATCAGTCAAAACTCTATTTTAAAAAGTTTTTTTGTCGTTGCAGCAACAATATTTAATGTTTCTGCTAGAATGTCGTTCTCTGAAAACTACCTCTCCTTTGGCACAATATCACTTGTCATACAAACGCGTTCCGCCGAAGAGCAATCCCCACCTTCCAACGGGAAAAGCCATTCTCTAAATGCTCGATCTTCCAAAGTGGTTAGAGCGCAAGGTTGGGTTTGAATTATTTATCCCTGTGACGATGCCACCGGTAGCTTCTTTGACTGCTTAGGTCAGCCCCTGGCTGAGCTAAAGACTGAACTTCCGACTGAGCTACTGACTGAGCTTCTGACTGAGCTTGAGAATGAGCCACTGACTGATCTTGTGAATGAGCTTCTGACTGAGCTGCAGACTAAGCTACTGACTGAGCCACTGACTGAGCTTCTGACTGAGCTTGTGAATGAGCCACTGACTGATCTTGTGGATGAGCCACTCGCTTATCTTGTGAATGAGCCACTGACTGAGCTACTGACTGAGCTTGTGAATGAGCCACTGACTGAGCTACTGACTGAGCTACAGACTGAGCCTCTGACTGAGCTACTGACTGAGCTTGTGAATGAGCTTCTGACTGAGCTACAGACTAAGCTACTGACTGAGCCACTGACTGAGCTTCTGACTGAGCTTGTGAATGAGCCACTGACTGATCTTGTGGATGAGCCACTCGCTTATCTTGTGAATGAGCCACTGACTGAGCTACTGACTGAGCTTGTGAATGAGCCACTGACTGAGCTACTGACTGAGCTACAGACTGAGCCTCTGACTGAGCTACTGACTGAGCTACAGACTGAGCTACAGACTAAGCTACTGACTGAGCCACTGATTGAGCTTCTGACTGAGCTACAGACTAAGCTACTGACTGAGCCACTGACTGAGCCACTGACTGAGCTTCTGACTGAGCTTGTGAATGAGCCACTCGCTTATCTTGTGAATGAGCTTCTGACTGAGCTACTGACTGAGCTACTGACTGAGCTACAGACTGAGCTACTGACTAGCTACTGACTGAGCTACTGACTGAGCTTCTGACTGAGCTACTGAGTGACTGACTGAGCTTTTGGCTGAGCTACTGACTGAGTTATAGACTGAGCTACTGACTAAGCTACTGATTAAGCTATTGACAAAGCTACTGACTGAGCTTATGACTGAGCTACTGACACTGACTGAGCTACTGACTGAGCTACTGACTGAGTTATAGACTGAGCTACTGACTAAGCTACTGATTAAGCTATTGATAAAGCTACTGACTGAGCTACTGACTGAGCTACTGGAGCAGGCCTCGAAAGCCCAGCAAGTAGGGGTTGCAGTTGATGAGGAGATCATCGATCTGCTCCGGCCGTATGTTGCATTGCTATCACAGCTCTATGTTAAATGTATTCCAAGCAACGAGGATTGGCCACTGCACAC
>JAWQFJ010002191.1:50000-52500 GCA_034096865.1 Theodoxus fluviatilis | reverse complement strand
AGTGAGTCAAGCAGGAATGTTTTGTGGACTTCAGCATTTCACCGATACTTTCATCTGGGCCACACGCTTTACCAGTCTTTAATTGAGCCAACGCATTAGTGATTTCACTGGTAGTTATAGGAGCATTAAGCATGCAATAATCATCAAGCACAGGAATTGTATATTGATGTACAAAGTCAGTTCCGGAAGCACACGGAACTGCAAATAAATTAGCAAGATGCGTGTGCCATGCTTCCATCGATACGTTATTCTCTACGTATGTCTTACATGATATTCGTCTGCATGCTTTCCAAAAATTGACACTATCATTGACATTATCCCTCAAAAAGGAACTCAAGAAATCTGCAAATACTTGCTTCTTTGTCCTAACTAAAAGTTTGTAATCCTGCCTGCTTTTCAAATACCTAAATCTATCTTCAGTCTGTCGAGAATGCAAGTATTTCCGCAACAATTTTCTGCTCTTTTTCCTAGCTACATGGCACTCTTTGTCAAACCACCGCAATTCCGAGTTACAATTTCTCCGTTGTCTGTTTATAGTTTTCCGCATAAAATCTGCCGCGTGTACATAGCATGAGGTCAAAGTATCTGTCGCAACATTCACATTAATTTATGGCCCCAACATGTATTCATCCACTTTGTCATCTATCATAATAATATCGTAATTTTCTACATAGTCATCAACAAAAACGTCATCCCGCGAAATCCAACTGCATGACAATGCAAGATTTTCACTACAGGGACTGGATATACAGGCGCTCAAACACAAGTCTATGCACATATGGGGAGAGACAACAGTCTCTACAATATTTAAAGACTGACAACGTTTGCGCAAATCCCTAGAGACTATGAAGTAGTATATAACACTGCTTCCGCATGATGAGACAAATGTTAACATACCCGATAGTGATCCGTCTACCGAGCCATTCAAAATTGACAAATCAAAGGCATTACAGAAGGACAGCAAAGAATGACCATATATGTTAACGACGTTGTCACTGGAAGATCGCGTCTCAGCCAGAATATCTGTTCTAACATCAAAAATGTTTACACAGTCAATTGTGTTTAAACTCGCTGTTCTAGCGTTAGAGTCTCCACACAGCAAAAGTGCACACTCCTCATGCTTACTATAGATATCTAGCACGCATTTCTCTAGGAATCGTATACCATTCGAATCGTCCGCAGTTTCATAGTATGGGGAACCAGTCGGTGGTACATACGAACAAAACAAAAACAAGATATCCTTATCCATATGGAACAGTGACCTTTGCATTTTGAAAACCACGATGTTATCAAAAGAACAATGTATTTGGCTAATAAACTTTCGCAGCTTTTTCTTCACTAAACAAAGCACCCCTCCTGAGGGCCTTCCTCGAGCCGACAACTTGTTTTGCAGGGGCAATGTACGCATCGAAAGACGCTAAACACAAAGCAGGATCAAAATACTGGGTGAACGTTTCGCAGAGACAAACAAAAGAAAACTTCTCCAAATTGCTGATAAGTCCGGATCATCAAATTTTGACCATAATCCGTCTACATTCCATGATAACAAGAAAAAAAGAAATTGGAACTAGAGACAGACTTGACACAGACCTCAGGGCAGTTGGCTGGGCTTCGGCCTGCTCCCTATCTGGCAGTGTGGTTGCTGTATGCGGCTCTGGCGCAGGGATGGGTGTGCGGTCTGTCCGTTCTGTCCATCCTGTCCCTCGGTTGCCGTCGTGGCTCAGTGTGGAGGACGCCACCCTTAAAAAAAGGCGAAAAGTCCCTTCTCGCTCGATTGCTGCATCTCCTGGCGTTGTCTCGGAGTAAGGTCGCCAGATACTCCAATATTCCTCTCTCGGAGTTCGTTGCGCTTCGGTAAGATCGCTCTCTTCGTCACAGATCGAAGCACGCGAGCGATGAGTGGTCTGGTCTTGTCAGGTGTACGTCTGCCCAACCTATGAGCCCGCACGATGTCGGTCACGGCTATTGGTGTAGACAGCACAGAATTCACGACCTCCGTGAATGTAACTTCGCAGTCCTCGTGCTTCCCGCCCTCTTCCTCCGGTACGCCGTAGAGTAGGATATTGTCTCGGCGGTCACGAATGTGACAATCTTCCAACTTGCTTTCGACCTCACGAAGCGCTTCATTCCTTCTTTTCTGTTCATCCACTATTAGGTCAATTTCTTCTTCATGATCGTTGACTTGGTCCTGAACTTTTCCTATTTCCCTCTCTATGTTTCCTATTCTGTCACTAATCTCGGTCAGCTTGACCTGCATATTTCTCACTTCTGTAGCTATGCCAGACATCTGTTCCAGAAAAGCTTTCACAGCCCCATCAACGATTCTCTGTACGTCGTCTGCTTCAATAGGCCCGGGTTGGCGCGCTCGATGTCATTGCTCAAAAGCAGGATTCCAGATCGATTGAAGGTGTACATCGAGGTGATCACCAGGAGAATGTCTTCATGCGACGCATTAGCGTGCATGTTCCCGTCATACATCGCCAGCACCAAAGTCGAAACA
>JAWQFJ010002191.1:35000-45000 GCA_034096865.1 Theodoxus fluviatilis | reverse complement strand
TAGATAGATAGATAGATAGATAGATAGATAGATAGATAGATAGATAGATAACAGTAGATAGATAGATAGATAGATAGATAGATAGATAGATAGATAGATAGATAGATAGATAGATAGATAGATAGATAGATAGATAGATAGATAGATAGATAGATAGATAGATAATAGATAGATAGATAGATAGATAGATAGATAGATAGATAGATAGATAGATAGATAGATAGATAGATAGATAGATAGATAGATAGATAGATAGATAGATAGATAGATAGATAGATAGATAGATAGATAGATAGATAGATAGATAGATAGATAGATAGATAGATAGATAGATAGATAGATAGATAGATAGATAGATAGATAGATAGATAGAGAGACAGAATAGATAGATAGATAGATAGATAGATAGATAGATAGATAGATAGATAGATAGATAGATAGATAGATAGATAGATAGATAGATAGATAGATAGATAGATAGATAGATAGATAGATAGATAGATAGATAGATAGATAGATAGATAGATAGATAGATAGATAGATAGATAGATAGATGATAGATAGATAGATAGATAGATAGATAGATAGATAGATAGATAGATAGATAGATAGATAGATATAGATAGATAGATAGATAGATAGATAGATAGATAGATAGATAGATAGATAGATAGATAGATAGATAGATAGATAGATAGATAGATAGATAGATAGATAGATAGATAGATAGATAGATAGATAGATAGATAGATAGATAGATAGATAGATAGATAGATAGATAGATAGATAGAGAGATAGAGAGATAGAGAGATAGAGAGATAGAGAGATAGAGAGATAGAGAGATAGAGATATAGAGAGAGATAGAGAGAGATAGAGAAATAGAGAGAGAGAGATAGAGAGAGATAGAGAAATAGATAGAGAGATGGAGGAAGCCTACCTTGTCCAGTTCAATAGACTTGTAGATACGACGCTCTGCCTTTTGCCTGGCCAGCTCCAGCCATTTGGAGACCTCCGTCTCAAACCACTTATAGTACTGCAATAGCGTCATGGCCTTCTGCTCGCTGCAAGCAACAAACATCACTTGTAGTACTGCAATAGCGTCATGGCCTTCTGCTCGCTGTAAGCAAAAAACATTACTTGTAGTACTGCAATAGCGTCGCGGCCTTCTGCTCGCTGCAAGCAACAAACATCACTTGTAGTACTGCAATAGCGTCATGGCCTTCTGCTCGCTGTAAGCAAAAAACATTACTTGTAGTACTGCAATAGCGTCGCGGCCTTCTGCTCGCTGCAAGCAACAAACATCACTTGTAGTACTGCAATAGCGTCATGACCTTCTGCTCGCTGTAAGCAAAAACACCACATGTAGTACTGCAATAGCGTCATGGCCTTCTGCTCGCTGTAAGCAAAAACACCACATGTAGTACTGCAATAGCGTCATGGCCTTCTGCTCGCTGTAAGCAAAAACACCACATGTAGTACTGCAATAGCGTCATGGCCTTCTGCTCGCTGTAAGCAAAAACACCACATGTAGTACTGCAATAGCGTCATGGCCTTCTGCTCGCTGTAAGCAGAAAACGTCTCTGGGTGCAGTCGCTATTAGCCAAAGGATCCCTTCTCACCAAGGTTGTTTTTGGAAAAATGATCACATTTTGTCCATACTTTCTTGTAGCTGCAGATCAAGCAGACACCCCCTCACACTCACTCAACACCACTTTAACCATTACGTCGGACAAAAATCAGAAGTCTAGAGAAAACCTTTATACTTATGCTTCAACATTTTCGGAAGTTTTCCCGTTTCCACTCCCTCACTATCAATCCTGTAGAACTCTCTCTACCCGTTCTACCCATTCCTCACCCACCCTTATCCTAGTCATACCTCTCCTCCCACGCTTTTACAAACCATCAATACGACATTTACCTTCTCCCCCTCCCCAACAAACATATCCACCACTGCTCTCACCACTGACAACACCACTACAACATTACACGACAGTAGCCATCATCATTCCGTCGCTACAGCTACCGCCACCGCTTTGGTATTCGATCGCTGCCAATACTTCCACCATCATCTCCTGGGACTCACGTATCTGAGAGCTGGCCGGTGTACTTGCAGAACTCCTGCAGTGCCAGGTAGAGCTCGAAGAGCGAAGTGCCCATGATGACCGCAGCAGCAGAGGCGGCCCTGTACTCGCGGTCCGACTGCCCCTCCTGTCTCAGCGTCCTGCCCAAGTCGTCTCCCACCTCGTCCCGCAGCTGTAGGCACGTACAGCGTCACGTCAGTGATGACAGGCAGTGTGTGTGTGTGTGTGTGTGTGTGTGTGTGTGTGTGTGTATGTGAGTGTGTATGTGTGTGTATGTGCGCGTGTGAGTGTTTGTGTAAGTGTGCGTGTGTGTGTGAATGTGTGTGTGTGTGCGTGTGTGTGTGTGTGTGTCTATGAATAGTACGTGCGCGTGGGTGTGTAAAAGCGCGAGTGTGTTGGTTGTTTTAACGGACAAACTCAACAGTTGTAAAGGAAAAAAAAGCATCCAAACTTATAAACTTACGTAATCGCAATGCAACAGAAGCATAATAAAATCAGTCAAGTTCACCCAAAAATCCCGTGTCTGAACCTCCCGGGTGCTTACAAGATACTGCCGAAATAATCACAAACAAAACGTTTATTCTGTAGTGCACATCTCTCAGGAGTTACCGAGCTGTTGCAAGAAAGAGAAACATGACCTGTGCTTAGTATTTAAATCACCCCCGAGGACTACTGACATGGCGCAGAACATAGCCCTGAGAGTGTGAAGTCTTTTGTGGGGAAGGGTGCCGCTGTTGACATAGAAATGGTGCACATGTGCCAAATGCACTAGCTCTGGTTGACACAGAATGCACATTTACGTCATTGCGTCAGGTTTTCACACGCTTCTTGCCACGAAAGCAATCAGGTTTTGATTGGCCTAGCTGGAGACAATCCCAGGCAGACTGAAGTGTGGACAGGTCAAGCAAAACCGTCTTTATCCCAGATAGAGCTACATCACAAGGTTGACACTGACCCGTGGTGTTATGTTCAAACTTATTCCTGTGTAGAGAACTCCGATCTCTTTACGCTCTGCTCCGAACAGAGGGCCACCCTACCAACCATTTACTGGCACATATTTTTTTAATACAAGGAACCGGCAGGGCAACAACAGTTAGGTGCCAACACCACCTCTGCTTTGGGGAGAACAACGAGGTGTCTTGAAGTATGTTTTCAATAATTGCTTGAAGCCCTCATGCAAATAGTTTGTCCACAACCAGAATCCAAGATTTTTAGAAATCGCGTTTTCTTTCTCTCTAATAGCAAACAAAGTACGTTCTTTTGTCGTATTAGCTAACTGTATAATCGGCTTGGATTTAGTCTAGATGTATTCTTATCATCGTACACACTACGGCAAATGCAAACTTTTGAAAGAGGTTACTTCCAGATCGGGGTTGGAAATGCGGGTGTGGATATTTGGGTGCTTGAGAGATGTAGGAGATTAGCACAGCGACTTTTTATTCTTACAATTCTTTAAAGGTTTCTCACTTTTCATGGAACTAATCTACTAGTCTGTTGTAAATACAATGTCCTCAAGAGATCCTCTCTTTGTTAATTATTGCTCCAATTCAACGTTTAGCGTTCTTTTGTTGTTATCGTTAGTCGTAGTGTTCTTTAAAATGTTTTTACTTGCTTTCATTAGGCCGTAAATCTCCACAAGAAGACAACAACGAAGCCACGCGGGCAATAGGATTTGATCAAAGTACATAACAGAGCCAGCAGTTAGAAATAAGTCTCGTAAACAAGAGTCTTAACATTTGGGGTTTGAGTGGGTTCTACACAAAAAGAAAGTGATTCAATTACTGCGAAACACAGACACTTCCACAAGAAAATGGAAAAACCTCTATGAATCAAAGGCAGTGATGTATTTACAATAATAAAATCGCCTGGAAAAAAACAACCCCTCGCTATTGATTTTCAAATTTCTGCCGGTAGAAAACGTCTTTTTCTACTTTAAAAATTTTATAAACTGCCAGGAGGAAAGACGCGTGAAAGAACCCCCAAACAAAGAAAAAAATGGACAGCAACCAAATGAGAGTTTTTAGTCGGTAATTCAGACAAAGAGAGGTTTTAAACCAAGGCAGATGCGAAAGGAAATGACAACGAAAGAAATATGCACATGTTCAACTGAAGTCTTCCCCAGGCGCCGCTACGATAAAGCTAAATTGTATAAGTTTCTTGTTCGTTTCACAAGCTAACATTTTAAAGTTGATAAATTGCACATGTGTGACCCAAGAAAAGGTCAAGAAATCTGTCCTCGCTATACATCTTGGTTTTAAAAAGCGGTCAATACCTGAGCCTTGATCAAGTGAAGTAGTCTTTTTTGCAATACAGACGCAAGAATTCGCCGCCTTTCAGACCTAACAACTTCGCAATAACAGTATCACTATTAAAGTCTCCTGTTGGTGAGATTGCGATGAGGTGCATGTCATGATATAAAGAAGTTTTTTCTGAATCAGCAGTTTCGTCAACCACTGTGGTTCTACAGCAGTTTCGTCAACCACTGTGGTTCTACAGCAGTTTCGTCAACCACTGTGGTTCTACAGCAGTTTCGTCAGACACTGTGGTTCTACAGCAGTTTCGTCAGACACTGTGGTTCTACAGCAGTTTCGTCTGACACTGTGGTTCTACAGCAGTTTCGTCTGACACTGTGGTTCTACAGCAGTTTCGTCAGACACTGTGGTTCTACAGCAGTTTCGTCAACCACTGTGGTTCTACAGCAGTTTCGTCAACCACTGTGGTTCTACAGCAGTTTCGTCAACCACTGTGGTTCTACAGCAGTTTCGTCAACCACTGTGGTTCTACAGCAGTTTCGTCAGACACTGTGGTTCTACAGCAGTCTCGTCAACCACTGTGGTTCTACAGCAGTTTCGTCAGACACTGTGGCCCTACAGCAGTCTCGTCAACCACTGTGGCCCTACAGCAGTCTCGTCAACCACTGTGGTTCTACAGCAGTTTCGTCAACCACTGTGGTTCTACAGCAGTCTCGTCAACCAATGTGGTTCTACAGCAGTTTCGTCAGACACTGTGGCCCTACAGCAGTCTCGTCAACCAATGTGGTTCTACAGCAGTTTCGTCAGACACTGTAGCTCTACAGCAGTCTCGTCAGACACTGTGGCCCTACAGCAGTTTCGTCAGACACTGTGGTTCTACAGCAGTTTCGTCAACCACTGTGGTTCTACAGCAGTCTCGTCAACCACTATGGTTCTACAGCAGTTTCGTCAGACACTGTGGTTCTACAGCAGTTTCGTCAGACACTGTGGTTCTACAGCAGTTTCGTCAGACACTGTGGTTCTACAGCAGTTTCGTCAACCACTGTGGTTCTACAGCAGTTTCGTCAACCACTGTGGTTCTACAGCAGTTTCGTCAGACACTGTGGTTCTACAGCAGTTTCGTCAGACACTGTGGTTCTACAGCAGTTTCGTCAGACGCTGTGGTTCTACAGCAGTTTCGTCAACCACTGTGGTTCTACAGCAGTTTCGTCAACCACTGTGGTTCTACAGCAGTCTCGTCAACCACTGTGGTTCTACAGCAGTCTCGTCAACCACTGTGGTTCTACAGCAGTTTCGTCAACCACTGTGGTTCTACAGCAGTCTCGTCAACCACTGTGGTTCTACAGCAGTTTCGTCAACCACTGTGGTTCTACAGCAGTCTCGTCAACCAATGTGGTTCTACAGCAGTTTCGTCAGACAATGTGGTTCTACAGCAGTTTCGTCAACCACTATGGTTCTACAGCAGTTTCGTCAGACAATGTGGTTCTACAGCAGTTTCGTCAACCACTGTGGTTCTACAGCAGTTTCGTCAGACACTGTGGCCCTACAGCAGTCTCGTCAACCACTGTGGCCCTACAGCAGTTTCGTCAGACACTGTGGCCCTACAGCAGTCTCGTCAACCACTGTGGTTCTACAGCAGTTTCGTCAGACACTGTGGTTCTACAGCAGTCTCGTCAACCACTGTGGCCCTACAGCAGTTTCGTCAGACACTGTGGCCCTACAGCAGTCTCGTCAACCACTGTGGTTCTACAGCAGTTTCGTCAGACACTGTGGCCCTACAGCAGTCTCGTCAACCACTGTGGTTCTACAGCAGTTTCGTCAGACACTGTGGTTCTACAGCAGTTTCGTCAACCACTGTTGTTCTACAGCAGTCTCGTCAACCACTGTGGTTCTACAGCAGTCTCGTCAACCACTGTGGTTCTACAGCAGTTTCGTCAGACACTGTGGCCCTACAGCAGGCTCGTCAACCACTGTGGTTCTACAGCAGTTTCGTCAGACACTGTGGTTCTACAGCAGTCTCGTCAACCACTGTGGTTCTACAGCAGTTTCGTCAGACACTGTAGCTCTACAGCAGTCTCGTCAGACACTGTGGCCCTACAGCAGTTTCGTCAGAAACTGTGGTTCTACAGCAGTTTTGCCAACCACTGTGGTTCTACAGCAGTCTCGTCAACCACTGTGGTTCTACAGCAGTTTCGTCAGACACTGTGGCCCTACAGCAGTCTCGTCAACCACTGTGGCCCTACAGCAGTTTCGTCAGACAATGTAGCTCTACAGCAGTTTCGTCAACCACTGTGGTTCTACAGCAGTTTCGTCAACCACTGTGTTTCTACAGCTGCTTCGTCAGACACTGTGCCCCTACAGCAGTCTCGTCAGACACTGTAGCTCTACAGCAGTCTCGTCAGACAATGTAGCTCTACAGCAGTCTCGTCAGACAATATGGCCCTACAGCAGTCTTGTCAGGCAATGTGGCTCTACAGAAGTCTCGCCAGACAATGTGGCCCTACAGCAGTCTCGTTAGATAATGTGGCCGTACAGAAGTCTCGCCAGACAATGTGGCCCTACAGCAGTCTCGTTAGATAATGTGGATCTACAGCAGTCTCGCTAGACAATGTGGTCCTTCAGTAGTCTCGTCAGACACTGTAGCTTTACAGCAATATCGTCAGACACTGTAACTCTACAGCAGTCTGGAGGCGAAAGTAAATAATGTCGGTATTTCCCATTCTGAACAAAGATATTGACTACTTGCAGTCACATCAGTGCTGAAAGAGCGCTTCCAAAACCCATGCACCCACACCACACCTTACGGTATGACTAACGTGCGCGGAGTCTGGAATTATCAAATATACAAATAGATTGCAAAATGTCCTTTCAGCACAAAAGAAGCAAGTAAAGTTATGCATAGGCTACAGTCACTGAACTCTCAAAGTCACCCAAGCGTCCTGTGTAGTACGTGTGATCCTGCACGCCGACATTGCGTTTTGAATGCCATGCAAGACTGCCACACACCATCAAGGAGTCGGTTTTCATTCCATATTAGCTTGACCAAGAACTGTCTCCGGTGACATGTCTGGAGACAGAAGGCTGCAGCTAAGAATGGAAAAACTCGTGGCTGAATAGCAGCAGACCAGGACTATGCAGATCAACCAGTCATGGCTGGCATCAGAAGAATTCAATGAAAAGCAACTGCCAGGACGATTCGGTGTGTGTTATCTAAGTGTAATAGATGAAAACTATCGTGTCACTCAAGCTTGTGTAAGATTAAAAAAGGGAGAAGTTTGGAAGGAGATAGCAAACAGTCCGCAAAGCTAGTGAAGGGCAGATCACCGTAGAGAATGAGCAAAGCGTCAGGCCAAATAAATGTCAATCTGACCACTAAAGAAAGAAACAATGCGTCGTGGCAGTCAAGGTTTGAAAAGGCTGGTCATTGCAGAACATGGACGAGGTTGCATCGATGCAAACGGGCAAAAGAAGGACTACTGCGGGGAATTAACGGGGTCTCCAACCAAGCTTGTGAAGGTCTGGCCGGTGTGAGACAAAGAGCAAAGTGTTTGAACTTCACGCGTGTGGGGGTGACCAGTGCAAGGCAGAGTGCACAGGCAGGCAGGTGCCAAGCACAGAGGACCACAAACCTCGTCACGGATTTCCTGGCAAGCCTCAGACGCAAGCTGCAGGAGACAAGGGTTGCCATAGTTACGAAGGGGAAGTCACGGTCACACACAAGCACGAGTCGCGTGGACAACAGCAGCCATGGAGCGGGGACACCACGCAGAAGATTGGACCGAATCAACCAGCACTAAATTCAATTACAGTGCGTAACACTGGAAAAAATTGGCGAGGTTAGTTCACTGCGACTAATTTCAATTCCTTGGTGAAGCCAAACGCAAGGCAGAATCTCATCAACGAATCCTATCGTCTGGTAGAAACAAGGAGAGAGGGAGTCAAATACACCCCAGTAAAAGTCCTTTACCGGTCACTGACTTGGATTGATTGAAACCAGGAGGACAGGCCAGCTCTGCATGACTTCCCATCACCACTTCTTAGAGAACTTGGGTTTTGACAGGACTATGAAATGCACAACAACTTGGTTGAGGGAGGGAACCCATTGGAACCAATTTATCCAAAATTGAATCGGAAACTTTTTTTTTCTCCAGGCCTCAAACATTTCGTTTCATTAATATGTATTGCGGTAGCAATTAAATCTATTCCGATTTTGCAGGCTTTACACCAAAAAATTGGGCTGGCATTTCAGAAAAAGCCCATAATAGTAAGAGATTGAGAAGAAGAAAAAAACTGCCTCGTTCAATAAGACATCTGCAGACGCAGTTAAACCCCCAGGGTGTATTTGAAAGTTAATATATTTCTTACGACAAAAGTTTCACAAACCTAAATGTCAACAAATGTTGATTCCAGTGCCAGACTTTCCTGAGAGAATGCAATCAGACTTGTGTCCAGAAAATAGCACTGATGAGTTACTGCGCAAATAACCGCGTGCTTATTTTTTAAATACCTTTAGGGGTTTTTCTAATGATCGCATTTTCCCCATTATACTGCACAATGCATCGTCAAGCGCGAACCAGCAAAAGTGAGAATAGCGTTCGCAAACAACAAAACGACAACTTCAGATCGCCAACAAACCCAAACTCCTTCCGATCTCATCTTGGAGGCCAACGAGCAACTTCTTCCTCGATTCAATGCACTATTCCTTCGGTACGTGCAGATTAAAGAACTACGCAAGCAAGAGTGACTGACTAGATATCACTGGACTTGAAGCTGCCAAAAGACAAACCATGGAGGGGTTGGAGGGAGAGATGTGGGGAGGGGGCGAGGGTGGCAGCAGAGGCACACTCCCCAGAGGATAGCGTATGGTATCGATAGATATCACAAACGTGCAGAAGTGAACGTTCATGGCAAGCGTTTGCGTGCATAGATTTGGATAAGAGAAAACTTTTGTGCTAAACGAGCGCTCGCCGTGAGCGTTCATCTCGGTAAGCTGCTGATACCTGTCGATACGAATTGCTATCCTCTGGGAAACGCACCCCAGGAATGCATTGATTTACGCAGAAACAGAAAATGGCGAGCAGCGATGGCCTCCGGCTGGTACCTTCCTCGACACAGTAGATGAGGAATCGTTATCGGCAGGAGAGGAGGACAAGACAGTGATCCTTACCGCTTTTTCCAGTGTGACGTAGACGATGTGGAAGTACCTAATTCCAACAAATCTGAAGGGGAAAAAAGCCACATAGAACATCGTCATTGGCGGTGGAAAGGGCATTTCAAACGACAAAGTGTAGTTTGGCAGAAGCCGCAATAAATAATCTTTTTCTTATGGACGCGGACAAGTGTCATCTCACTTTTCTAACGGCTAGCGCTGAACATTTGACCAGCGAGCGATAATTATAGACACAAGCCATAACAAACACCCACGCACACACATCCGCAGACACAGGCAAACACACAGACGAACACGTATGCGCGCACGCACAAACACACGCACATGCATTCACGGACAAACTGATAAACCGACGAACGGACAAAGAGAGAAACACACATACACACGAACAAACATACAGACGGACGGACGGACGGACGGACGAGCGAACAAACTGGCAGAAAGACGGACAAATATATATACATCGCTATATTTCTCTATATCTCTATATATGTATC
>JAWQFJ010002191.1:25000-27500 GCA_034096865.1 Theodoxus fluviatilis | reverse complement strand
ACTATTCAGAATTAACTAAACCTGAGTTTCTATGCAAAAAGAGAAGGGACTGCGCGACTAACACATGATGAAGGCTCTACGAGCCGAAACGTCGTGTGCTTTTTGTCGTGGACCACGACCAGTATCCGAGGCAGGCTTACCTACTTATACCTTTTTCTGAGTTTCCATGCTTTGTCTTTTACTGAACTTGCATCGCCATTGTCCTTGTAGTCAATTCTGATTTATAAAAGGACTTTCCAACATATCCAACTAGTTATTGAGAGACGTAGCTGCTGGGTGTTGTGTCCCAGACAAATTCTTCTCAAACAACAATGGTGCTATCGCGTATGTTATTCGTATGTATTTTTTCTTAGTTCTGGCTTATTCAATTCATAATCTGAATAAAGTATAATTTCTAAAGGTGTGTTCAGGGACGTATACTGAAGAAATGCAAAAAGGTTTCCATTTATACAAGTTTTTGTTTTCATGAATGATGATATTCTTCTTGATGGCATGATGAGCACTCTGTGTATAACTTGTGTTATTTTGAAACCTTGCCAATCCTGTCCCCTTTTAGCAGTATTTCTGTCTCAACAGCTGTGTATCACGATATGTTTCTGGTCATGCTACTGGAATAACTTCCTCAAAAATCACAGTGGCACTTGCACCACTAAAATGATTCATGTCATCAGGCAATCAAGAAAGAATGCACCAAGCGACATCTTGAGTTGCGCGATGCAACTTCGCAAAATACACATGTGCATGACTTGCATATTGCAGTATTTTTGTTTTCTTTATTTCCTTTTGAGAAATAAACCAAGACAGTATCAAGCATTCGTGAAGGTTTTATAATGCAGTGACTTTTATATTCTTCTCCAATCTTGCCGAAAAGTCACAACTGAACACGACAACGAAAGTTTAATAACTTGATGTACTCACGCAAACACTTTGTTTGCAACCGCGACTGACTTACACGAGAGATGCAAGCCTAATAACACATTCGTAACACTCCCGAAATACATCTCTAAAGAACGTTCTGCGATGCAGAATTAGTCAGTTCAGCATCTGTAAAACATTCGCGACGTTCCCGGCAGTTCCAACCGTGGGTAGACGATCTGAAGGAGAAGAACTGCTACATCGGAGCCCCTCAGTCTGATCATTTCAATTATTCCAGGATTGGAAAACGTCTTTTCTCGAGAGCCTGCCTATCACAACATTACCTCCCCCGCACAGCCCGACCCGACCGCTACTTCAGCTAGCTAACAGCATAAAAACTCGCTTCACTGATGCTCCGAAGGTTTCCAAACACTCCATCCCAAGAAATCGAATAGGGAAGTTTTTGTAGTCCCCAGGTCCTACTTCGATCGCATGTCGCAGATCCTGATAGTCTTTTCAAACCCCTGGCACCAGGAGAGCTCTTCCATGGTGCTGCAGTCTCTCCATGCAGACGATGGATTTCTGGCGACATGAAAAGCGTGTCTCCACACTGCAGACGATAAAGTTCGGCTCGAATCGCTATAAAACTTAACGGGTAGACAAACGGTTCCGGTTATGCTAAATCAACAGAAAACTTATACTTTTGTTGCAAGAAACCGGATAAAATTGTCAACAATTATCTACAAAATTAATGGTTGTGTTCATGCCGTGCATTTGATAAGTACGAATGCATGTAGGGAATATGTTCTTCCACGTGATGACCGTTTGAAGTTCCGTTCCTTGCGGGTTGCTATTCTCTGACCAAAGCAATGCTGTTGATTCAGACCATGGGGCTGGCAGACGAATCCAGCCCGTCAGGACCTCTTGCCCTTCTTGGATAGAACACTGCCATTGAATTTCGATTGTACGGCGACACGTCTGTAGGTTCAGTCGGTCGATCATTAGGGCAAGCGTCGATTTTCATCCGGGGTCTAGAAAGCGTCAGAATCCTGTGTCTGGTCATCGTCTTAAGGGGCTTTCATCTCCAAGGAGAACGCCTCGGGAGGAGAGCTGAGGAGGCTGGAATGTCAGGATATAAAACACGACGCTTTGGGTTATAGTTTCTTTCCTTGACACTAAATGGGTTCTGCTCTGTCTCGGCGCACGGAAAGCCATCAGTGTTGCTGTGATCCCCTGCACCATACTTCTTTCCGAGAGACATTTGGCACCAAATACACAATGAAGGGAAGTCCAATATTTAGAATATTCTCTGGACACAGGCAAGGCTAGCAACAAAATGTGCCCCACGATAAAATCTAGGCTACAGTACATCATTTTCTGTTGCTGGGCTCTGTGCTCAACAGTCCCCTTTAAGCCAAACAGCCCAATGATTTTTAATCCATCAAGTCTTAGTCAAATATAACTATATGCACCATCATCAGTCCAACTCATAATGTTGCAGTTGGGGAGTAAGAGTTTTGCTTCATTGCAGAAAATCTACCCTGAATAGTCTGTATCACAGCATTATAAATCGTACCCACTTCTTCATCATAGTGTGTGTACCATTCGCATGCTATCTGGAATGCCTTGCACCATCACTCAAACT
>JAWQFJ010002191.1:12500-20000 GCA_034096865.1 Theodoxus fluviatilis | reverse complement strand
TTCCTCCTCCTCCCCCTCCCCCCTCCCTCTCCCCTTCCCCCTTCTCCCCCTCCTCTCCTCCTCCTCCTCTTCCTCCTCCTCCTCCTCCTCCTCTCCTCCTCCTCCTCCTCCTCCTCCTCCTCCTCCTCCTCCTCCTCCTCCTCATCCTCATCATCATCATCATCATCATCATCTTCATATTCATCACCATCATCGTCGTCGTCGTCGTCATCGTCATCATCATCGTCATTATCGACAGCAGTAGCAGCAGCATCAGCAGCAGCTGGTCATAGTGAACGGTACAGAAACATGGACACGACAGTACACACCTCCTCGATGGAGAAGTTGTCTGCCATCCAAGTCCTCTCCACGGCCTCCAGCTGTGCCAGCAGGATTCGGTAGTCCAGGGCGTGCTCCATGTGCTTCCTGCTGTAGGCAATCCAGCGACTGAGGACAGAAGGGACAGCACCATTTATTGATGTATTTTTCATATCATTTTGCAAACAATATACATGGAACGTTTGTTCATCTCCACGTGCTCTATGTCTGTCTGTCTGCCCCCTCCCTCACCCCGTTCTCTCTCTCTCTCTCTCTCTCTCTCTCTCTCTCTCTCTCTCTCTCTCTCTGCGTCTGTCTGTTTGACTCTCTTTCTTTCGCTTTCTGTCTGCCTGTCTGTCTGTCTGACTGTCTGTTTGTCTGTCTGTCTGTCTGTCTGTCTGTCTGTCTGTCTGTCTGTCTGTCTCTTCTCTCTTTCTCTCTCTCTATCTCTCTCTATCTCTCTCTCTTTCTCCTCCCCACCCCCAACCCCCTCTCTCTCTCGCGTTTAAGAGTAGACGAGAGGCGCTTGACACTGATTTTTCCTCTGCCGACGCAGTATAATCACTACCTATGTTGTGACAGGCAAGTGGCATAGCAAATAAACAGTTCAGTTCAGTTCAGTTCTCTCTCTCTTTCTCTCACTCTTTCTCTCTCTCTCTCTCTCTCTCTCTCTCTCTCTCTCTCTCTTCTCTCTCTCTCTCTCTCTCTCTCTCTCTCTCTCTCTCACTCTCTCTTCGCAATGGGTCGTTGGCCTTATTTTAAAAAGTTAAGTTTAGTTCTCCTCTCTCTCTCTCTCTCTCTCTCTCTCTCTCTCTCTCTCTCTCTCTCTCTCTCTCTCCGGTCGCGCGCGCTAGCAAAGACATGTTTTACTTCGGTTTTGTAGCTTTTATGACTCTAAACCATGGGGAGGGAGGGAGCAGGTAGAGAGGAAGAGAGAGAGAGAGAGAGAGAGAGAGAGAGAGAGAGAGAGAGTGAGAGAGTGTCTTACCAGGCGGCTGCCTGGGACTCGGTGATGTCACCCTGGATGGCGTGTTGGTGGAGAATGGTGTTGGCCACTTGGGGCAGACTCCCCGTCCACTTGTAAGATGGGTCCTGCACCATGAAGAATGGCACGTCATCAGGACGGGAAGGGATAGGACAAGTGGAGTTATGGTGCCCTACTGCCATCGCTTGTCCGTGCGTAGAGCTACTCGCTACGGTTCATGTTACGTTAGTTTGCACGTGACATGAACGAAACACCATACACATGTATCCGATACAAGTAGTCCTTTGCTTTTTGCTGCATCTGTTGCAATAGTTCTGGTGGTTGCTTGCTGCATCGCTAAGAAAGCAGGAGTCCCTGCGTGTAAATGCCTGTATGCGTGACAGGAACTGGGGAGCAACAACGGCTGGTTGCTTGCTGCATCGCTAAGAAAGCAGGAGTCCCTGCGTGTAAATGCCTGTATGCGTGACAGGAACTGGGGAGCAACAACGGCAAGATGAAATACGATCAACGAGAGCATGGACACTCACGGTGTTGCGTTTGATTTCGTGCTCCACGAAGATGGACACGAGTCCGATGTGCTGGGCCACGTCCGTCCAGTTGGTCTCCTCCTGGAAGTCGTGCTCCTCCCTGGTGGCCAAGCTCAGCGTCAGCTTGATCTCGCCCTGGATGTTGGAGCGGGAGGAGCGGCCCTCCAGGGGAAACCACTTCGTCAACCCCGTGGAAGGGATGTCCTGAAATATCAAGAATGAATGAAGGAACTATTTAATTAATAAATGAGTGAATGAATGAAGGAAAGAATGAATGAATAGATGAATGAATGAATGAATGAATGAATGAATGGATGGATGGATGGATGAGTGAATGAATGGATGGATGGATGAATGAATGGATGGATAAATGAATGAATTGATGAATGAATGAATGACTTGATGAATGAATGAATGAATGAATGAATGAATGAATGAATGAATGAATGAATGAATGAATGAATGAATGAATGAATGAATGAATGAATGAATGCATGAATGAGTGAATGAAGTTTCACGGCATATCGGCCTTTGTAGATCATGCAGTGTCACTGACTACAAAATCATTCGAGACTGCTACAGTAAGACTGAGAGCAAATCAAGCCTCGATTTCCCTAGTTATTTGCCTTGTACGATTCGCTTAGGGAGGCCAGGGGGGTGTTTCCTTACCCCCAATCTACGGGGGGAGGGGATGTCCTGAAGTAGCAGGAAAACAGGCCTAATCGTTTCTTGAAAACGGGGGATAAGGTGTCAAAGGTATGAGATGTGGGTGATAAATATCCTTCTTGAATGACTAACTTCGACTTTATTTCTTAGCTTGATGCTGTGAGGGTCTTTGGCGATACTAATTTTCTTTTTTTTATTCGACAAAATGGCTCCTTGTGTCCCATTCTTCAGTTGGTACAATTTGGTCGTGTGGGTATCAGGATCCGACTTCAGTTAGGCATGCTTGTGTGTGTGTACGTGTGTGTGTATGTGTGTGTGTACGTGTGTGTGTGTGCGTACGTGTGTGCGTGAGTGTGTGTGTGTGTGTGCGTACGTGCGCTCGCGTGTGTGTATGCGAACGTGTGTGTGCGTACGTGTGTGTGCGTACGTGTGTGTGCGTATGTGTGTGTGTGCGTACGTGTGTGTATGTGCGCGTACGTGTGTGTGTGTATGTGTGTGTGTACGTGTGCGCGTACATGTGTGTGTGCGTGCGTGTGTGTGTACGTACGCGCATGCGCGCGCGTGCGCGTGTGTGTGTACGTGTGTATGTGTTTACGTGTGTGTGTTTTATTGTGTATGTATGTGTACGTGTTTCTGTGTGTGTGTGTATACGTGTGTGTGTGTACGTGTGTGTGTGTATGTACGTGTGTGTGTGTACGTATGTGTGTGCGCTCGCTCGCGTGTCTATGTGTGTGTGTGTGTGTGTGTGCGTGTGATGTGTGTATGTGTGTGTGTGCGTGTATGTGCGTGCGTGCGTGTATGAGTGTGTGTACGTACATGCGTTCGCGTACGTGCGTGCGTGCGTGCGTGTGTGCGTGCATGAATATGCATGTATGCATGCATGTGTGTGTGCGTGCGTACGTGCGTGCGTGCATGCATGTGTGTGTGCGTGCGTGCGTGTGTGTTGCGTGCGTGCGTGCGTGCGTGTTTGCGTGCGTGTATGTGGGAGTGCGTGTGCGTGTGTGTATGTGTGTGTGTGTACGCGTGTATGTGCGTGCGTGTGTGAGAGTGTGTACGTACATGCGTTCGCATGTGTACGTGCGTACGTGTGTGTGTGTGCATGTGTGTGTGTGTGCATGCGTACGTGTGTGTGTGTGCGTGCGCGTACGTGCGTGCGTGCCTGCATGTGTGTGTGTGAGTGCGCGTACGTGCGTGCGTGTGGATGGCTGTGCGTGTGCGTGCATGCGTGTGAATATGTGTACATGTGTGTGTGTGTGTGCGTGGATGTGCGTGTGTGTGCGTGCGTGTGTGTGTGTGCGCGTGTGTGTGCATGCATGCGTGTGTGTGTGTGTGCGCGCGCGCGTGTGTGTGTATGTGGTTGTTGTGTGTGTTTTTGACGGCATTTGATTAACTTATCTGGATCAACACAACTGCGCCTGGAGAAAATGGTTGGGTGAGTTTATCATTGGCCTGGTATGTTTACGTTTGCTACTTAATGTGGAGTGTCAAAATGAGCTGCAGTTGCAATTACAACGTATTCTTCACGGGAATATGCAATGCGTAGGTACCTGTACAGAAAAATATTCTTACATCGCATTTATCACAGGAGAGTGATGTCGACATTGCGGTTCACTCAGTGTGTGTGGGAAACAAGCTGTAAAGAGCGTGTCCGTGCTGAGTATTCCTTTGCCAGAGAGAGAGAGAGAGAGAGAGAGAGAGAGAGAGAGAGAGAGAGAGAGAGACGAAGAGAGAGAGAGTGAGGGAAGGGAGAGAGGGGAAAGAGGGAGGGAGGGGAGAGAGGGGAGGGAGAGAGGGAAAGTGAGGGGGAGGGAGATAAAGTGAAGCGAGGAGGCAGACTGACGAAAAAACAGAGGGACGGAATGACGGGGAGGCGTATCGATGGATGGGTGGATGGGTGGATGGGTGGTGGGTGGGGGGGTGGGTGGGTGGATGGGTGGATGGGTGGGTGGGTGGATGGGTGGGTGGGTGGGTGGGTGGATGGGTGGATGGGTGGATGGGTGGATGGGCGGATGGGTGGATGGGTGGATGGGTGGGTGGATGGATGGGTGGATGAGTGAAAGGATAGATGGGTGGATGAGTGAAAGGATAAATGGGTGGATGGGTGGGTGGATGGGTGGGTGGATGAGTGAGAGGATGGATGGGTGGATGGATAGATAGGCGTTTGAATGGATGCACGGACAGACAGGCAGGCAGGCAGGCAGGCAGGCAGGCAGAGAGACATACATACAGACAGACAGACAGACAGACAGGCAGGCAGGCAGGCAGGCAGGCAAGCAGGCAGGCAGACAGACAGGCAGGCAGGCAGGCAGACAGGCAGGCAGGCAGGCAGGCAGACAGGCAGGCAGGCAGGCAGGCAGGCAGCAGGCAGGCAGGCAGGCAGGCAGACAGACAGACAGGCAGGCAGGCAGGCAGGCAGGCAGACAGACACACAGACAGCAAAGGCTGCATCATACGTGTCGAGCCACACTCACAGCTAGAGGCACGTTGACGCAGCCCAGGAAGTCGTCCACGTTTCCGTCGCTTCTGGAGCGTGCGGACTGCGCCACCTGCTTGAAGAACCGCCCCAGGCCCTTGAAACCATGCACCTCGTTTAGCTTCTTGGCGGCGTCCACCACCGAGAACTCCTCGTCGTGGTCCCTGGGGGTTAGACAAGCCGCCATTGGCACTTCAACCCAACTCTATAATGCAGTTGTATAGAGCTAAACTGTCAAATGTGAGAACAATTCCACTCGATTACCCTGATGCGTCGTAGAGCTGTCCCTGACTATACAGGACAAGACGGTTTGAAACATAGTGATTATGGTAGGAGGGCGGCTGGGGGTGAAGGTGGCGGTGGTGGTGATTGTGGTGGTGGTCGTCGCGGTGGTGGTGATTGTGGTGGTGGTGGTCGCGGTGGTGGTGATTGTGGTGGTGGTGATTGTGGTGGTGGTGATTGTGGTGGTGGTGGTCGCGGTGGTGGTGATTGTGGTGGTGGTGGTCGCGGTGGTGGTGATTGTGGTGGTGGTGGTCGCGGTGGTGGTGATTCTGGTAGTGGTGGTCGCGGTGGTGGTGATTGTGGTGGTGGTGATGCTGGCGGTGGTGGTGATAGCGGTGGTGGTGACTGTGGTGGTGGTGGTCGCGGTGGTGGTGATTGTGGTGGTGGTGGTTGTGGTGGTGGTGGTGGCGGCGGTTCTGTATGTGGTGGTGGTGGCGGCGGTTCTGTATGTGGTGGTGGTGGTGACGTTGGTAGTGGAGATTGTGTATGTGGCGAAGGTGGTGGTGGTGGTGGCAGTGGTGGTGGTGGTGATGGTGGTGGTGGTTATGGTGGGGGTAGGTATGATGATGTTGGTGGTGATGGTGACAGTGGTTGTGGTAATGATGGTGGTAGTGTTGGTGTTGGTGTTGATGGTGGTGGTGGTAGTGGTAAAGATGGTGGTGGTGATGTTAGTGGTGATGGCGGTGAAGGATGATGGTGATGGTGGTAGTAATGATGATGGTGATGGTGGTGGTGGTAACGATGCTGTTGAAGATTACTCGGTCCATCACTGGCAGACGTACTCCGAGCATTGCTCTTTCAACTTGCAGAAAGCCTGGAAGCAAAGCCTGAAAGCAGCAAGAGTGGTGCCTTTTTTCCTCCTAACAAGGTTAAAGGTCCGTTGTCACGGTGATTTCCAGCAGATTAGTGACGGCTGACGAGACCGAAACTGACACGAGTGTTCTGTGCCGTGTGCACTGCTGGCCGCAGTCTGGGCACTAAGGGAGGCACAGTACAGCAGACTCGTCTCTCGGTATTTATGTTGCTAGGGACAACCAAGTGTGAAGCAACTATGTGTTCATGCATCAGCAAACATGCGTTAGGGACGGTTACTTGTTTGTACTTGGACGAGCTAGAAAAATGAGTGCGAGGAGACAGAAAAAAACCCATCCAACCAGAAGGGACCATCGAATGAGCGACCGAGCTCCCTTCTTCATGCCAGCCTTCCTGTTCTATCTAGTGTAAACCTGAGACCAACAGCAACTCTCAGATCTGACTCCAGACTACACCAGAAGCCCAAAACGAGTCTCAGGAACTGAGTGCACATGCACTTTACGGCGAGCTGGAACGGTCTTTGCCCGGGACAGAAACACGACAGGAATTATGCCACTGCGCGTTTGCAAGCAGCATGGCACACTACCGGTGTTCATGCCACTCCTTGACTTTGGTTTTGCATTTGTGACAATCAAGGACGACGAATCAAAAACGTGTTACACGTGCACATGTGTGCTTCTCAAGATGAACAAAGCGTCATTGACTACAAAACCTGGATCAGACTGGTGATTAGGCAGGCAGACGCACACGCAATTTATGCACACATACACGACAGATTCGCACTGAACTTATCGCTCTTTTTAACCACTGGCAAGAAATGGGCGCCCCCAAGACTCAGACCGCAAGGCCAGCTCATGACGAATGCATGGACCGACAAATCCTAGGAAGTGGAGAGTGTGACTCGCTTAGGTCCTTTTTTTCCAGACGATTGTGAACATCTGGCGAGCAAGTGCAGCTCTCTCCGAAGTGCGGCGACCTTTAGCGTGGATGCTGGCCTTTTTCAGTTGCGTTGGCTGGTTTTCATGTGCTTGGGTTGATGTTGTATTACTGACAATTATGAAATCACAAACTCCATCTCTTTCCCTCGTATGTTCCGATACGGATATCAGCACTGTTCTATTATTTACTAATCATTCTCTGTTCCTCAAGGACGTAGGTTTCGATCCACTGTTCAACGAGCACGAGTTGAGTTGCTGGCAGAGAGAAATCTTTCAAAGAGAAATGATTCTTTCCAAATGCGATCGCATCGACTGAGCATGTAAGCCGATTCTCTTCTTTGACTAAAGCCCCAACGTCCGAAAGGTTACAGCAGATTTGCACGGAAGATCGCAGACAACTTTGTACTGGCCACGGCATTTAGCCCCTTCCGCATGCATGGAGTCCCCGTGCTTCTTTGAGTCTTGTGTTATCAAAGTCAGTAGTTATTTTACGGGTTATGTATACCCAGAACAAAGTTC